>APFE030134222.1:131656-155589 GCA_000404065.3 Pinus taeda
ATTTTAAATATTTTTAAAAATCATAAATTTAAGTGATTTAATTTGTAAATGTTAAATCTATTTATACGGTCAGGAAAACTCATTTCATTCTCAAAAAAATAGCCTCAGCATTGACTCATTTCATTCCCAAAAAAATAGTCTCTACATTGACTCATTTAAAATTGATTAGATAATAATATTTAATCTTTATCACTCTCATCTTCTCACCTAAGTCTAAACCATCCATCAAGTTACCTCGCTAATAAGTAATCAGCCCGTTACCCAACCCAACCCAACTTACGTCGTTAATAAGTAATCATTACCCCCTCCCCCACAAAAAACATTTCTGCAAACGTATGCACATATTTAACGCCGAGTCTCCCATTAATGAAGTTGAAAAATTCTTTGATAATCAGTCAATGGGAGGGAGGAACGTGCGACGTACGTAATGTGGCGGGTAGACGATGACGAAAGTTGATGAAATGGAACCG
Organism: Pinus taeda; assembly: GCA_000404065.3. NCBI lineage: Eukaryota > Viridiplantae > Streptophyta > Pinopsida > Pinales > Pinaceae > Pinus > Pinus taeda. The sequence goes on from APFE030134222.1 coordinate 132,127, forward strand.
ATCATAATAAACAAATCGGTAACAGCTCGATATTTATATTAATAATGAGTTGTTTATAATGTGATTTTTTAGAGATTTTGGTGACTGAATTCGGTGGAGGAAATTGAGGTTAAATCTTGATTTGTTGCAGTTAAAATGGTTTTTTAACTGTATATTTGGATTTAGCACCCTGAAAAACCCCTGGGCACTTTGATTATGCAGAAACTAGCTATCAAACTTGGGATTCCAATAAATTGCTGCCGAATTTTGACCTGAAAAACCCACCAAAAAAACTTCCAAAAAATCTCATTACAGACAACTGCTTAATAATCTACCACCCTTCCTTCTGCACATTGCGTGTGTAAGTGTCTTTTGCTTTCATCACATTGGAGACCAGAAAACCGTGATAGTCACAACCACATCATTGGCATTCAACGGAAATTGGTACTGTGCAACATATGGATGACGCAGATTGTAAGCGTAGATTGGCATTCAACGGAAATTGGTACCGTCGAACATATGGGTGGGGTGACGCAGATTGTAAGTGTGGTGGTAGTTAATCTGTAAAAAATTATATATTTACTATTAAATTTAAACAAATAAATTATTTAATAATAAAAATATACAACATTAGCACGCGCAACAAACGGCTCCCAGCTCAGGTATAGGCCTCTAGCTTTCTGCTCAGACTGCGCTTTGCCCTTCTTGCGTTCTTGGTTTCATTAGTTGGTATCCTCGTTTGGATAGTTGGGTTAGTATTTATTGTGAAATCCTTCATTAATATGCATTCGGTTTTATGTTGGGCTGCTACATGAAATTAATGAGTTTTTTACCTGCTTCTTGGATTTTTTTCACTTAGTTATTGTTCATCTCCGGAGGAAAAGCTCTTATTATTTTTTAATTTTGTGATTTTTAAAAGACATGTAATTGCTGGGTTATATATATTAAGGGAGATGTAGTTAGTGTGATTTTTTGGATTTTTTGGATTTTTTGTTGCCAGAATGTTGAAAATTTTGAGGTAAAATATTGATTTTTGTTGTTTAAATTAGTTTTTGGACTGTATATATAAATTCAACACCTTGAAAAACTTTTAGGGCACTTCGATTGTGCAGAGTTACTCATCAAATTCGTGATTTCAAAAAATTCCAGCGAAATTTTAGAGAAATTAACTCAAGAAAAAATTTATTACATTTTTTTTGTTTTGATAGCCACTGTATTTACTTGAAATTTGCAATAGCTGACATACCAGTAGATTGCATACTTGGTAATGTCTTTCTTTCAGCAGTAGAACCTCATGGATCACTCAAACTCAAAGGAGGCAAAGCTGGATATTTTATTTCTATTCCCACTTCAAAAGGGACAAGAAAAAAATTTGAACTTCCATATATCTCCAATCCTAGAATTTCTACAATGGTACATACTGTGCAAAATCTGGATAGAGTTAAGCTAGACTGTCAGGTCTAAAAGATTTGAAATCTACTTTGAGAATTGAAGAGCAGCTCAAGTCACCCAAGATCAAAACTAGAATTGGAGAATTAAAGAAACAAATAGAAGACGATCGCTGCTCAGAGGAACCTAATACATTTTGGCATAGGAAGCAGCACACAGTCGAGCTCCCTTACAAGGAAGGATATGTCGGTAAACCTTGTAAGAGAAGAGCTATTCCAATGAGCAAAGAATACAGATAACTTTGCCAGAAAGAAATTTAGCAGCTTCTCAGTAGAAGATTAATCAAAGAATCCGACAGTCCCTGGAACTGTTATGGGTTCTATGTAAATAAAACAGCTGAATAAATCAAAGGCATCCCTAGACTAGTTATCAACTATAAGCCTCTAAATTCAGTCCTAGCTGATCACACCTATCCAATTCCACATAAAGGGGACTTAATCAGAAGGATAGCAGGTGCCAAAATCTTTTCCAAGTTTGACCTGAAAGCAGGATTTTGGCAAGTGGCCATTGTTGAAAAAGATAAATTCAAGACTCCCTTCAGCATTCCAGCAGGACATTATGAATGCAACGTTATGCCTTTTGGACTCAAGAATGCTCCATCAAAATTTCAAAAGGTAATGGATGGTATTTTTAAGCCATACTTTGATTGGTTAATTGTATATATTGATGATGTATTAATATTTTCCAAGAATATCCAGGAACATTTTAAACATGTAAATATTTTTAAGAATTTGGTTAAGCACAATGGTTTGGTGCTTAGCAAAAAGAAGATAGAGGTATTTCAAACCGCTATCAAATTTTTGGGTCATACGATCTGCAATGGGCAGATTTCTCTGCAAAAACATGCTTTAGAGTTTGCAGATAAGTTTCCAGATGTCATCACAGACAAGAACCAACTGCAAAGGTTCTTCGGCTGCTTCAACTATGTCAGCAACTTTTATCAAGACTGTGCCAGTGACAAGGATATTAAACAAAAGATTGAAGAAGAATCCTCCTGAATGGACAGAAGTTCATACAAAAGCAGTGCAGAACATCAAGGCCAAGGTAAAATCTTTGCCTATTCTTTATGTTGTTGATGATCTTGCATATAAAATTGTTGAATCAGATGCAAGTAATGTTGGATGGGGTGGAGTCTTAAAACAAAAAGTTGGAAAAGAAGAACAAGTTGTTCAATTTGCATCAGGAGTCTGGGATTCAGTTGAATTAAATTACTCCACAATAGAGAAAGAGGTCAAAGCAGCACGAAACTGCATCAGTAAGTTTGAAGTTTATCTTATTAATAAATCTTTCCTTCTGAGAACTGATGCATCTGCTCTACAGAAGGTGTTAACAAAAGACATCAAAAAAGCTGGAGAAGCCAAGTTTGCCAGATGCCAAGCTCTTTTTGCAAACTTTGATTTTCAGGCAAAACATATTAAAATCAAAGAAAATAATCTTCATGATTTTCTAAGCAGAGAATATATTGAAACAAGAGATCAAGTCATGATGATCATCACTGAGTGGGACCAGCACCAAAAACAAGAAGTGCGAAGGACTATCCCAGATAACCAACACTGGGAGGAATACAAGAGAAATTGGAGACCCACTTGGCAGCTAAGAAATACGAAGGTCCTGGATGCCAATCTGCAACCCCACACTGACATTCAGCACTTTGTACCCGAAAGAAAAGTGTACCCTAAAAGCAGAAAGTGGATCCATGATATGATATATGGCAATGCACGAAGAAATTTTGATATTGCACAGTGAGCCTTGGAACAGAATTTTCATGATATTGCCACCATCTGGTATCATGGAGGATCCAACACAGGCATACATGAAAGATATGTCTGCATATACAAGACAAGGGACCTATGGAATGAGCCAAGACATTACCGGACGCAGCCAGCTACCCGTTGGCCAAGAAGTGACCCAAGATTATTTTCCCGAATACGATGTATAATTTTGGAGAATACAAGCAGCTATGGTGGGACTTCCTCAATGTTGATGACAAGGAAGGCGCTCACTGCACAAAATTAAAATTTAGCGCCATTGGCCATTTTCAAGGGTATCAACAATGTCAGTGGTTTAGAAACTGGTGGGTTGCTTATGGTGTAAGTAGGACCGCAATGGACCCAATATGGCATGAAAAATATTGTAAAACTCATTGTAACATATGTAATCAACAATATATAGAATGCATTCATCCCACTTATAACACTATCAAAGAAATGACAGAAGGAGAATGGACAACCCACAGGTCATCTCCCTATAATAATTCCCTAGAAGAATATATGAGAGAACACATGGAGTGGCTTGTATTAACCAAAGTCCAACATTAGATTGTACTAGGGAAACCAATGATAGTCTGCAGGATCTACACAAAGGCCTGGGACGAAATGTTATATAAAAGAGGCAAATTCCCTTATTTGATAGTATTTTGACAATTCTCGTGGGCTTTCCGTAAAAAGCATCCATATTGTAGACAATAACGTACCAGTCACAAGGGCTTAATTGTGACCAAATTTCTCGTGGGCTTTGCTGTACTAAAGCCTCCACTATGTAAATAATTTTTCCCGTGGGCTTTTATGAAAAGCATCCACTTTGTTTTTTCGGTCTCATAGTTTTCTCATGGGCTTTGATAAAAAGTATCCACTTTGTTCTGTGCAAATTATTTTCCGTAAGATTTGCTTTTTCGGACAGGAATCTGCTAAAAGGATGATGCCCTGGCATTACCCGAAAGCAATAATTCCATCCACTCGGATTGGAACCTTTGTGTAGACGTTGCCCTGGCGAAACCGAAAAGTAATAATTCCATCCACCTTTAGGACAGTTCACGGATAACCCACAGTAATGCTTGTCCCCCCTTCACTTCCTATATAAGGAGGGTAAGGCTCATTACCAAGGCATTCACATTTTGAGTCAATTAGAGTCTTTGAGTGTTTTGAGTCGAGTCGAGTGCCTCTCTTGCTCTGCATCTGCGGACATTCACTCTGATCTACTTGCAACACAAGAAGAACTCAAGTCTTTAGGTGATTTGGGAGCCTGCGCATCAGTGTGCTCGACACTGGTGAGAACCTAAAGTGGCCGAATCATATAGAGAGTCGACCAGTCTGTAAATGTGTCTAAGTCTTATTCTGAGGTAGAGCCTATCCTTCGTCATAGCCTCCGGTATTGCTTGTCCCCTGCGGACAGCATAAAATCCCAATAAATGTGAAGATAGTCAATCTCTGTAAAGAATCTCTATGTAAACAAGTTCATCCATTCTGAAATAAAATGAGTACACCATTTTACAAGATGAATGCTCTGTGCTGTCATTCGAAGTTCGCAGGAAATTGGCTAAAGGAACGAAGGGACACCAAGGTCGTTGTTAGGCGAGGAAGCCATTGTTGAGGCCGAGAGAGTGTGAAAGTTCTGAGTAGGTTCACCACTGGTTCACCAGGAGTCAGCATAACGCGCAGAGCGCGTGGCACTGTAGCAATCTACTGTAGCAGCAGCATTGTAGCAATCACTATAGCCATCTATTGTAGCAAGCTTCTGAAAGCCCCTACTGAGAATTAGTATCAGAGCCAGTAACGTCTGGTTCAAAGGTCGGTATTCTAAATCTTTTACTCATTAAAAGAATGGACCCTCCCCAGAAATCAATTTCTTTCAAAGAAATAGAAGAGAGAGATTCTAAGGCAGAAGAAAATCCTTTAAGAGAAATGTTTGCTAGAAGTTCCAGTGGAGTCCTGAACTCTGCTGAAATAGCTTAAGAAGAATCCCAGCCTTCGGCTCGATGGGATCTGCCTTCAATAGCCCCCTCAGAAGTGTATAGTGACCTATAAACTTTTCATTTGATAGCCGCTACTAGAATTAGCATTAAAGAGTCTGTAAACCAGATCTAGGAGAATTGAGATAATGTACAGACCATATCTCTGTTAAAACCTAAAGAATTGCAAGCAGAAGCCAAAATTCTAAAGACAAATTATTTGCATTTAGGATGTATTCGAGTAGGAATCAATTCTTTAACGCATAAAGGCCTAAATACTTTTGTGATAGCTACTGTCAGAGATATGACGCACAGTAAGTATACAGATTCCTTAACAGGCAGGATTGTTGCTCCTCTATCCGATGGCCCAGTCTACTTTGACTGTTACCCCAATTTCTCTGTGTATACCTTTGACGAAACCATAGATCAGATCTTACAACTCTAGATCCAAACCATTGGTTTCGACATGAAGAAAAAGAGAAATAATATTGCCATCCAGACCAAAGGTTGTTTCCGACACACTAATACCCTTGGCCAGCCGTCCGCCATACACCCAGTAGAGACTCCAGGTCAAGTACAGTCGTTCTTACTGATGCAAAAAATCAAAAATTTGAGCATCAGACCATCCGATGGGAAGACTTGACATTTCCAGAACACTGGGTTGTAAATAATCCTAAGCCTCTTATTCCTAAAGCCATTACCTCCGCTGATACTACAGAAAATTTGTCTTTTGTAGTTATATCATTCCCCAAAAGATCTACCACTGACAGACGGGGTATAGGGCTAACTTGTAAACAATCCAAGTATTACAGAGATCCTTCCACTATAGATACAGCTTGTTCTACTTCATCTTCTTGTAGACATAATTCCTTGTATGAATTAGCCCAGCTTGTAAATTATTGTTCTTTAGAAGTCAAATGTCCAGATTGCCAAGAACATGTAAATCTGCTCACTCTAGTCAAGTCTTAAATCCATAACAATCATAATCCTAGGACTGGTATTTCTCCTCCTTCCACATCTATGAATTCATGCCCAAATCCTAAGTGCTTAGATATACCTTTCCCACATGAGCAAGATCCAGATCATGTACTCATGATGCATGAAATTGTAACATTAGAAGGAGAAGACCCAAGGCTGACCGAGATGATATGTCAAATGAGACCAGCCAAGCCCAGATATGGTTTGGGATATCTTGAGCAGGACAATGGCCTGATACGAGAGTGTAGATTTCACCCTGTTCCTTCTGACTGCAAAAAGCCTGCAATAATGGAAATACATAAATTTTTCTCTCTTATGGATGGATGCTTGAAATCTGAGATTAGTGCCCAATGGATGAAAGCTATGTTAAATTGGGACCTATACACTAATCCTTAGGCTAATGAATTTGATCAAAATTACACTCCTGTAGAGAAGAAACAATTTGCTGAAGATTGGAAACACTATATGGAGATGAATAATACTTGGATATCTTTCTATTCATGGAAAGATAATATTGCTCCATTGAATGTCTTTACTGGTTCTACTAGTGTCTCAGCAAGCAAACATGCTTGGATTGCATTAGATGGATCCAAGGTTCAAACCCCTACAACATTTCCTCCTTATAAAGGAATTGTTATAGGAGAAAACCAAAATGCAGCCAAAGCTATCCCTTTGATCCAGAAATATGACAATGCTCTAGGCATTGATGGAAGAATTCAAAAAGCTAGTGAACATCTTAAATGGACAAATATTGCAGTAAAAATCCTGGAAATGAATGTTGCAAAAACAATAGAAGTCAAGGAACAATCTGATACTGTCCAGGTATCACTTAACGATGTAAATAGATGTTTGAACAATGTACAGTTTGAATCCAGTATGATTCGTTCTTATGCAAGAGATTCTTTAGATAAAATAGAAGGGGTTGAAGAAAAATTAGTTGATCACTTAGATACAACTAAACAGCTTATAACTGGTTTAACAGACAAAGTTGAAAAATTGAATCTGTCCAAACCTGAGAAACCAGTGCCAAACTCCTTTCTTGTAAAAAGAAGCATAAGAATTCAAGATCCTGTAAAATCTATAGACAAGTTTCCAGCATTATTTCCAAAAGAGGTAGCCATGTCATCTTCAGATACTGAGGCTACAAATAAAATCACAATAGCATCCTTGTTTAAGGATGAAGAATCAGATAAAGAGAAAGAACAAAGAAATCAGGATACACAGATCCTTCCTATATATGAACCACTTGAGCACAAGTTCACCAGATATCCTACACTTAACATAGAAGGAAAAGGAAAGCTTCCTGAAGCACACACCTTTTTCCCTGATTCCCACAGAGAGTGGAATATCGATCACATGAGTGTTGGTCAAATAAGACAAATGATTGACATAATGTATATAGAATATAAACTCGTGTCTTAGAGGGAAATCTGAAATTGATGCTTGCATAACAATTATTCAGTGTTTTACAGGGACACTCCTCAGGTGGTGGGAAATAGAATCATCTCCAAAGCTTATAGAGACAAGTAGAAGTGCTAAAAGATGAAAAGGGAGATGTAATACATAATTCTGATGGCACAGTTATCAACAACATGATAGGAGCACTTACATCAATGATCTTGGAACATTGGTGTGGAAGTGAAACAGAAATTGTTGATAAAAATGAAGTTATTTTGATGAATTTAAAGTGCCATAAAATGTCCCAATATGATGACTTCCACAAAGATTGAATGCAGAGGATATATGAAGTCAAGGACTCAAAAAACATGTTATGGAAACAGGTATATCTGGCAGCTCTGCCATCTAAATTTGTTGATTATATAAGAATGCAAAAAGTCTTTCAATTACCCTTCGAGTCATATACATGGGGAGAGATTTATGCTCTTAGTACAAAGACACTGGTCAGTCTTTTTACTAGCTCAAAGGTAAATAAGTCTCTGGAAAAACTTTCTAGATTGCCTGACAAAAAATCCATATGCAGCAAGTATGGATTAACATTGGATGATCCTTTGATTAAGAGAAGGAAGGTTAAGAAAAGAGCCAGAAGAGAGAAAGAAGAGAGAGAATGGCGCCGTCTGTGAAGTGAGGACATTGGTATCTTCTTGGTGTTTGAAGTAAAGAGGAAGGTTTTCTATTTATAACCAATAGCATTTAAGGAGGATGACGGTTGTTAGGTATACAAAATGAGTATTTAATGATTTACCTAGGCTAACTTACGATGGAGTCGTCTAACCAAGCAGAGGAATTGCTCGGACAATAAAAAATGGTTGGAATTCGGGTAAAAAAATTTCAAAAAATCTTGTCGAGGCAGTGTTTGAATAGTATTTTTGATGATGGGAATGGATTCAGCACCATCAAAAACATATAGGACACCTAAAATTTTGAAGTTTAACAACTATAACTTGGATTTACAAAACTCCTTGCCAGATTTTGTTTAAATATGACCGGAATTTCCATAACTTTCCGAGCAACTCCTCCACCTCGTTAAACTACACGAGCAAGTGAAATTTAGAACGTATAAAAAGGGGGATTAACTTAGAAAGTATAAAACGGGAGGCTTAATTTTACAATTAGGTCTTAGCTACAAAGTTAGGCTCTAGCTACATGGCCATGAAAATATCGTGTACAAAATGCTAAGAACATTTCGTCAAGATTGTACACAATCAAGACCAACATCTCCAATAATCATCTTGAAAATTCAATATTGGAATTAAAGGGGTATAAGATGTCCGTACTCTTTTTCTTATTGTACACAATCAAGACCAACATATCTAATAATCATCATGAAAATTCAATATTGGAATTAATGGGGTATAAGATGTCCGTGCTCTTTTTCTTTATAATGCTTATGTAAAAGGCTCTATGTATTTTCCTATAAATTTTCTAATTATTAATTTATTAATATACATATTATTTAGCCAATGATGTGTCAAAGTGTCTTTTTTCCATGCATGTTTTTAATTTTTAAGTAATTTAAATACAAAATGCAAATATAGTCATTAATTAAATGAGAATTTTATTAATTATTCGTTTTTTAGAAATAGAAAAAAATTATTTGAATTTAAAAAGCCTCGATTTAAAATATAATTTTTGTTTGGAGCATATTTTTGACACTTTAAATTTTCTTATCTATAGTGTATGAATATTTTTTTCTAAATGTTAGTGATTTTCATGTTGATTTTGAAAAACATTGATGCAATATCAACCCATTTTTTAAAAGGGTTTATCTTTAACACTTTAAATTTTCTAATGTATTGTGTGGATAATTTTTTTTAAATGTTAGTGATTTCAAACAGATTTTGAAAGGCATCAACATTTTTTTAAAGCATATTTTTGACACTTTAAATTTTCTGAGGTCCTAAGTATGCACAATTTTTTTTAAATATTGATTATTTAACAATTTTTCAAGTTGTCTTATTTCTCTTATTTTTATTGATCCTAAGATGTTTTTTTTTAAGGGTATTCCGAACATATGTTTTTTTTTTTTGCAATGCTTTTTTATAATAATTTTTTTTTCAAAGTTTAAAAAAATAATAGCATTAATATTTTGATGTTAGGATTATTTATAAATTTATATATCGTTAATTAATACTTCAATACACATAAAATAATTGTCACTGAAAGCTTCACAGGGTCAGCGGAGGGTCTCCAATGAAATCCAATCGCCACTGTTGGAAAGGTCTTTCAACAGATATGGGCTTCAAAGGTAGCGGCAAAAGCTTTCTTTTCCCCTCAAAGATTTGACATTTGTGGCAAGAGGTTACCTTCTTATGAACATCTGGGAAAAGTGTAGGCAAGTGAAATCCAGCTCTAAGGATCTTATTAGTGGTGTTTTTCCAATACAGATGGCCACCACAATCACCTTCATGGAATTCCTGCATTGTTCTTTCTGCATCATCTCTCAATAGACACTTTAGTAGAATACCACCAGCATTTTTCCAATATAAAACATTTTCTATGATGCAAAATTTAACTGCTTTTAGCTTCAAAAATCTAGCCTTTGTCTTTGTTAGACCAGGAGGAGCATTTAAATTAAATAACACATAAACAAGGTTTGCATACCAGGGTGATGTCATGAAAGCCTCATCTAGTTGTGGAGTCGTATGTTCTTCTTGATCATCCAATTCAGCTACAAATTTGATATCTAAAGCATTAAACTTAGATTCAGCCATCATTTTGGCTAATCCTTGTCGTTTGATAAGCTTGGTTGGCTTGATTTCCATGTCATACTCAAGGATGATGGCAAACCATTTGCCTCTTTTTCCATCTGGTCCTTTCTATGTCAAAATTTTTTTAACTACAACATTTGGTACATAAGCAATTATGTGATAATGAAGGATATATACTCTGAAATCTTTAATTGCTTTTATCAATGCAAAAGCTTGTTTTTCCATTATATTATATTTGAGTGTTGCATCACTTAAAGCCTTGCTAAAGAAAGCAATGGGATGTTCATATCCCTCATCGTTTTTCTGTAAAATGACAACTACAATAGTATGTTCAGAAGAAAATGAAAAAATTATAAAATCCTTAGTAAAATCTGGAGTGATAAGGATTGGTGCTTTTGTCAATGCTTGTTTAACTTAATCAAACGATTTCCTATCTTCGATATTCCATCTGATTTTAGAATCTCGTTTTAGCATGTTTGTTATGTTTCTGAGAAGTTCTGCAAGGTTAGGGATAAATCTTCTTAGGAAGTTTACTCTACCAATAAATGATTGAAGTTCTTTAATGTTTCTTGGATGATTAATTTTCATAATAGCTTCAATCCTTTTAGGATCAATTTTAATACCTTCCTTACATATGATATGACCAAGAAGTTTTCCCTCTTCAAGGCCAAACACTGTTTTCTTAGGATTTAGTGAAATCCCAAATCTTCAACATTTTTCAAATACTCTTCTCAGATGTAACAAAATTTCTTCATCAGTTTTAGAATATAGAGTGATGTCATCTAGATATATCACAATAAATCTGTCAATTTCATCAACAAAAGCAATATCCATTTTTGAAATGTGGCTCCAACATTCATTAATCCAAAAGACATTTTCACATACATGAAGGTACTCCATGGAGTAGTAAAGGTTATTTTATCTTGATCCTCTAAATGGACTAAGACTTGATTATAACCTAAGAAATCATCTAATAAATAAATCCTAGAAGATCCAACTACCTTTTGCATAATATGATCCATTTTAGGTAAATGATAGTTGCCCTTTAGGGATACTTTATTAAGGTTCCTAAAATCTATGCAAAATCTAATTTCACCTTTTTTCTCCCTAGTTGGCACAATATTGGAAACCCATTTAGAGTACCTAAGAGGAACTATGATTTTAGAGTCATACATTCTTTTGATTTCCTTCTCAATTAAAGGCATCAGAATCGGATTTATTCTTCGAAGTTTTTGTTTAAATGGTTTTTTATTTTCTTTATTTGGAATTTTGTGTTGTATAATTTCTGTATCATATGTTTTAAGATCTTTATAGCTCTAGGAAAAAGCATCACTAAATTCCTTGAATAAAGCAATGTACTTTTGTTTTTCAATAGTTGGGATTGATTTAGACAATTTTATGACTTTGGGGTTTTTTTTAGTACCTAAATTACATTCTTCAACTGTTGTTCTTGTGGGCTGAATCTTAGGCTTTTTGGCCACATCATTGAAATCAAATAATTATTTTAATAGAACTAGACCTCTAGGAAAAACATTATCTTCTAGCTGGAGTGTTTCAAATTCTTCTTTTTCAGGGTCTATCTCAAGCAATTCTAATTTATTTACAACTTTATCTATGGGTGTATTTACATTTGAATTATCTCATTGCCTTTATAGATTAGAATGTACAACAATTTGACTATCTACTTCAGATTCCCAATCAATACTATCATCTTGAAATTCATCTTTGGATTGCAAAAAAATTTCAATCTCTTTATCATTTCCAAACACGTGCCAATACCTCGTGTTATCTGGTACAGCTAGTCAACATTTCACCTCCAATACATATTCTTTATTAGGATAAGGCATTTTACAAGAGTTGGCTGAAAAAGCCAGATTGTTTGGAATGATATTTTGTTTTGTAGGAATTGCAGAAAAGTCATATTCAAAAAAACTTTCTAGAAAGTCAAGCAATCATTTCTATATGCTCTCATCCTAGGGTGTTTAGCTTAATATTCTCCTTTAATTTGTTTTATAATTAATTCAGCGAGATTCTTTTGGCACCTAATTTTTTCAACCACTGCAATCCCAATATAAGGGCTTCATACTCTGCTATGTTAATGGTACATTGGAAATTAAGCTTGTATGAATGACCTTCAGCGTGATTGTTTCCTATGTTAACCACCCAAATTCCTGCTCCATAACCATCTTTGCTACAAGAGCCATCAAAACTCATGTTCCAAAGAGGTTCAGGAGGAGTATTGAGTTCTGTTATTTGTGTTTGGGTTGGGTCTATTTTAGAAATTTTAGTTTTCGCATTGATCACCTGAGTGTTGATATCTCCATCATTGTAAAGAATGAAAGATTCCAAATCTGAGTGAACAGAATAAAGAGGATAGTTGTGAGGTTTCTCTTGACTACTCACCATGAATTTCATCAAGGTTTCCCTATATAATATTTTTTGCTACCTAAAATCTGGTATGGTGGCAAAGATCATATCCATCTGGAGGGTTCCTTGTAATTTTGCTCCCCATGAGCATGACAATAACGTGCCATACTTAGGGGGAATATCTGCAACCATTATATCCATTACAAGACTTTTAGCTCTGATTTGTCCTAAAGTAACACATAGGTCTTTGATGAGACCTAGACATCTTCCTTTACTGGAATCAAAGGAGTATAATTCTTTATAAGGCGTGGTAATTTCAAGTCCTAATTTCTCCATAATGTCTTTAGGCATTAATTTGTGGGAAGCTCCTGAATCCAACATAGTATTATGGAGGATTTTATCAAGAATATTTAGGCTAACATAGAATGGAGGAACACCCCCTTCCTGTGGTTTTCCCTCAACTTTCGGTTCGAATAAGAGTTCAGGCTGGTCATCATTCAAATTTATAGAGTTTGTGTTTTCCTCTGTGCTTAAAGATTTCATTACTTGGGGTCTCTACACATTTTTGTTCATTAACTCTGCAAGAGGAATAGGGATTTTCAATTTTTCTAATTTATTCTCAATGTTGAACAATGTTTGAATCTTAATCAAGTTGGGAAGTTCAAATTGATCTTTGATTTGTTTTGTTATAGGCTCTTTTTGTTTACTGGTTGTTGGTATATCTGTTTGAGTAGCTTTAGAAACACTATCAACTATCTTCTTGATAGGGATTTCTCCTTTTTTTCTTACCAGAATTATCCACAGTTTTCTTAGGAAGACTGACTGTGGTTTTCCTAGGATCAATTTCAGAGGATTTTTTAGCAAGATTATCAGAGTTTTTGGTGTTGAGAGTTTCTGAATTCTTTTTGCTCCTAAGGTTATACTGCTTATGGACCTCCATGATAGCATTTTCAAAACCTTGTTTATATTCATCTGATTCTTCAAAGTCTAGTTCGGTTTGATCTAGGAGAAAAAGCTCTTGCTCCTCTTGAGTGAGGAAAATTGTATCATCATCGTTTATTCCCATTAGATTTATTTGATTTTCCTCCAAATCTTCAATGATATTTCCCTCGTCATCAATGTAATTTTCCTGAAAAGGAGGTTGAACCTACTGGTCTAGTCCCTTTTGTTCTCTTTATTTGATTTCAGGAACATTTCTCTTGAAGTTTTGGCTTCTATTTTGAGGAGCATTTTTTTCTCTCTTATTATAAACAAATTTGGGCACTGTAACCCCAATCACATATTTCGATAAACCAAGGGATCTTAAACCCCTAAAAGTGTTGTTTCATACCCTAAAGGATCATGGTCAACTGATTACATCATTTCCCAGAAGTTCCACCTGAAAAACCACTCAGAATAGCCAAAAATGGACCATACAGACTGCTCCATGCTTAGGGTGAGATGCATACTGGCTGCTACATTGGCCAAGTGCGACGCATACTGAAAGAGCCTTCTGTGGGGTGCGATGGGCGAGAGTAGGCAAATGGCAGAGGCAGTTTGCTAAGTGGAAACCCAGAGAATCTTCTAGAAACTGCTCATATGACACTTACCTCTCTGAATTCGCCCAAGGATGAGTAAGAGATCAATGAAATCTCCAAGTGGAACCAAGAAATATTAGTGAAATGACACTAATCAAAAACCCAGAAGCTGACTCACCCCTCTACAAATATCTATAAATGGATCCCTTAGCTGAGAGATCTAGAGGCTGGAATTTTGTAATTTGTAAGGAAGTGTTGTTGGTTTCTCTTTGAGAAGAAACATTGTATTGTTGGGTGATCTTACTTTTCATGAGGTGAAGAGGGCTTTCATGCTGGGAGGATGATGTTGGATCAGACAGCTAGGCTATAATCTTATCTTCTATTTCTACTATCAATAAAGTTCTCTGATTTTTCCTCCATATAATCGTGTATTTGTGAATATTGTTATTTGTGAATGTAATTGTGTGGTTAATGTATTTCTGATTCTGCATTGTTTATGATATCATAGATCGAGATGCTTTGATGGTGTTTTGTTGCTTTGCCTCTACAGGTATTCTCTAAAGTGGGACAAGTAGGAGAAGAGTGGCAAGCTATATCAAGGGAGAAAGGAAACAAGCAAGGAGCCAAGTGGTCCTCTTTGCTTCTCTCTTATCTATCATACATAAAAGAAATCTTGAAGCGCTTTGAATTGTTTGTTTCTAAGATAGCTACCCGTCTTAGTGGGACTAGTAGATCGAAAAGACACTAGTTTTCCTGGAAACAAAATGGCAACTCCACTGGGGAACGAATAGTTTGTTTGTTTGTCACTGTTGTTTTCTTTATAAACTACAGAGGGAGCTTGAAGTTAAGCCAGCTAGCCTTCGAACTGCTTTTTCTATGCAACTGCAAAGTAGATCTACGTTGCTTCAGTCAATCTTCGGGTTGGTTTATGAACTAAACATCTGACTTGCAAACATCCTAAGTGCCCTTGTGGTAGCTCAATAACCTCATAAGATCATACCCCTGTACTTTGTTTTTACTGTCTATCATAGTTCAACCTAAATCACTGAACTTAGCTATAAATTTTGAGTGAAAACCAAACTCAGTTTTGTTCCCTAGTCCATCACACTGTCTATAAATGGCAGCCTGGATGCATCGCACCTCCCGTGTGTTTCAGGTGAGATGCATCCCTATTTCCCTTAAGGACAAGTACGATGATTGAATGATATTGTTTTCTTCTCTAGAATTTGGTTTTTTCTTCCTTGTTTTCAGCTCTATTCAGTAGTTTTGCTGCTTATGATCAGTATATCATTGTTGAAGCCTTCTTCCTTTATATTATTTAGCCTCCATTGATCGGGATTTGTGAATGTTTTTTTTATGTATTTTTCATCATTTACAGTCCTCCTTTGTCAAGAGTAGCTTAATCGAACTGTCGTTTTTTTATTCAAAAGTGTCGTAACTATCGTTTTGAGTCAAGAAAAAGAGTGTCGTAAAGTCTTCCTCTTTTAGATAGTTGATTGTACTTTTATCATTGTATTTGATTTGAATCGTCAATATTTGAAGTGTCGAAAACAGTTTTCCATTCGAAATTGAAAGTGTCGTTTTAGTCTTCCTTTTGTCTTGAAAAGAAATTGTTGAAGTGTCGCTTTGAAGAAAAGATTTGTACTTAGTTTTCCTTTTTGACATTCTCACATTAAGGAAATAGAAAAACAAATACATGCATGTGCATTTACATTTAGACTGCATGCGGAAAATGATTTAGGAAAAGTGCATTTAGTGTGTGCTCTTTGCTCTCTGTTGAAATAATTGTACTCTTCTTTCCTTAGTAGCTAGGATTTTCATTGCTAAAAGAAAACAAACGACTATTTATCAGTTTAGATTGCATATTTAGGAATTTTACATCTACATCACGTGGTGAACCTTGAAAGGAAAACTTATAAAAATATCAACTCCAAAATAAACCTCAATGAAAATAAAATGCTTCGGAACCTAATGCAACACATCTAGAGGTCTAGGTAGAGACGTATTTCGGTGTCGTAAAACCTGGTAACTATCGTTTTCATCGAAGGTTGGGTGATTCCTCCTCTTTGATACGACAAGTGCTAGTACGGACTTGTGATCCCCCTACCATTGAGTATATATTGTGGGACCACAATAGGCTAATATCCTTTATCCTTAGGAAGCCATGTTTGCCGCCCTATCGATCGAAATGCACTAAACACAACATTCAAGAAGATTGACTGTTGTACGTAAGGTCCTTGGTAATTTCTCTTTAATTTACCACCAAGGTGTATATTGCAGTTTTGCGATTGGTTTGGTAATCCCTCTATCTAGATTTCCAGAGTAGTCACTTTCGTTCCTTTTCAACTCCTGAAAAGAAAAGGTCCATCTGAGCACTTGTCACTTCAGGCTCATTAAAAATCGAAGGTGATTAGAGTCATCTTTAGCTTTTTCTCGACTCTTAAAAATTGAAAAAGCAAAGTTGTGTCAAAGCATCATAAAATTTATTTATTTCGAAATAACACTTTTCCCTTTAATTTTCAGTTGATCAAGTAATACGCAGTTGTAGAAGAAAGTCAATCAAAACCCCGTCGTTCACTGAGACTAGCGAGTCAACCGTCTTTAACTCCAGAAATGAAACCATTCCGGGTGAAACGGTCTCGTTTAGCTGAGTCCACCTATCCTGGTTTATTTGAAACTTGTGTTTCAACATCATCAAAGACTACAGTTACTCCGATCATTTCTGGTACATTTTCCTTTACAGAAGAAATTCCGTAGTTACAAGAGGACATTAGAACTGATCCTAGTGTAACGGTAGACACCTCTATACCTGAAACAGCTCCATCTAGAGCTGATCCAGAAACTGAAGTTCACTTACCTGAACATCTGGAAGTTGAGTTCCAGAATTCAGAAGATGTCACCCCCCAGTATCTGTCGTTGTAGAGACTATACTTTCTTCGGCCCCAGAAATATTTTACGGACCAGATGGCCTACCTCTTCCACCT
The DNA here is from genome assembly GCA_000404065.3 of Pinus taeda. NCBI lineage: Eukaryota > Viridiplantae > Streptophyta > Pinopsida > Pinales > Pinaceae > Pinus > Pinus taeda. Next base: position 149,297 of record APFE030134222.1, read on the forward strand.
AGACTGATTGCTATAGAAGAAGTTGTAGAGGATCTTCCATCCAATACTCCATTGCATTTTGGAACGGGGATTCACCTATATCCTTCCATTCCTGAAGTTAGTTCTTTTAATCACCCTTCATCGCAAGTTCCAGTAGAATCGCCAGGAAATCTTTTGGATAGACTAAATATGTCTGAACAACCATTAACATCTAGGACTGTGTCATCTGATACAGCAACAACAGAGCCTCTTGTTGCTACTCCGACAATGTTTGCTGGTATACCATCTGTCTCAACTAGTTATCAATCACTAGATGGAGTCCGATCAGGGATTGTTTTGTCGACATGGTCTGTTCCCATCAGTTCCTCCAGAATCCTATTTGGCATTTCTTATGTTGAAGCTCAGCAAATTAATCTTACATACCAGTTTCAATTTGGGCAGCCCAGTCTTCAAAGACCAATCTATCCTTTGAGCATTGGATTGCCACCATACGGGGGGAAATATGCTTTTTCATTGTTCCCTCCTGGAGAACAACCGTATGAGAGCTCACAACAAAATTCAGGTCAAACTGGAATTACATCCGGTGGTTGGAAACCAATACTGCCTCAACAACCAAGGGTTGTATATTCAATGCAACCAACCCAACCTATGTCGAATATTACCACTACACCTGCTATTGTGACTGTGTCACAAGTACAAGCACAGCGTGTTGTATGTCAACCTCAAATTTCTTAGGTTGCAATACAATAGCCTCTTGTCTCTAAAACTCTGTCACAATCTCATATTAGTGCATCTTTAACCGGAACGACTCATGCTCAAACAGGTGTTATCACTCCGCATCTTATTCAATCATCCAGTATTGGGCAACAACAAATGGTTCAACAACCATGGCTGGTGCAATATCAACAACCCCAATTCCAGCAAGTTTACCAAGGACCTAAGCAACAAGGCGCTTTAGGTAATGGACAACTGTATTTTCAAAACAGCTATAAACAACCTCTCTATACTAGTTATGTCCATCAACCTTATCAAAGTTACCAGCATCAGATACATTATGCTAGTATGCAAAGACCCACTGCTCAGGTGATCCTACCTCATCCTGGATATGCTTCGCCAAACCTGAATCAACAGTTGCCCTTTGTAGCAACTCTACAATTACCAAATTTGAACCGTTTAACAAACGATCTGATTGCTTATGGCCCTTGGTGGCCAGCGATTCCTCATAAACTTCCCTCAGATATTCCTAAATTCAATGAAAATTCGGGCAAAGATCCATCGAACCACGTAATGACCTTTCATTTGTGGTGTTCATCCAACACCCTCAATGATGATTCCATTAGGCTTCACCTTTTTCAGCGAACGTTAACTGGTCTGGTAGCGAAATGGTACATCGAACTGCCTAGAGCTTCATTCGATAACTTCAGCGCCCTTGCCACTACCATTTTAACCCACTTTCAGTTACCAATAAGGTACGAAATGGGAATAGAACTCCTTACCAACTTTAAACAAACAACATCCACTCACATATCTGATCATATTCATGAGTGGCGACGTCGTCGTCTAATGGTAAAGACATATGTTCCTGATCAGCTTCTAGCTGAGAGGTTTATTAAGTCATTATTACCTTCTATTACAGAAGATGTGGTGAAAGGAGGAGTTGTCACTGAAGAGAAAGTCATTGCTCGTGCACAATATTTGGACTTGATCTATACTCAGTCTGGCACCCTCTATGACAAAATCCCTGACGCTCCTAGACCAGAATTTTCCATTCTTCCCCCTCCTAAATCAAACAGGGACTCTCATGCAGGCGATGGCGTGATTGGTACTTCAAGTACGCAAACCACAAAGGCTCAAACTGGTAAAGCCCTTGTTGTTTCTAGTAAAAAAGCAAATGACAAACTTCCTGCCTTGGAGGTTAATGTTGTGTCAAAAAGTCAAAGAACCGAAGCAAGCAGGGGGCAAGAAGAAAGGAAAAAACAAAAAGAAGAAACAGGAAGATTCAGCTCCTGAAAAATCCTCTGAAATCCCTGCTGGGAAAAAGAAACCTAATCAGCCATGTTTCATATGTAATGAGGACCATTATACAAAAAATTGTCCACATCGAGCTGAGGTTAAGAAATTTTAAAAACTTCAAGCACCTTAGCAGTATTGATTGATCCGTTTCCAAACCCAGAAAGTAATCTAGTTGCTATCGATCATGCTTCTCCATCCCAAGTGCTTATGTTATCCGTCTCGAAGCAGCAAAATGATGCTTTGATATCTACAAGGAATAAAGATTACGGGAATCCACAGATGTCAAACAACAAGGCTACAGATCAACCCAGTAGTTCGACAACAACTTCGTCAGAAGTTGTGCCACCCATCATTCCTGAACTAACAATAAAGCCGCCAAAGGGAGTGGTACATAAATCGACATTTAATCCTCGTGCTAGAGTAGCACAAAATTATAATATAGTAGAGGATCTGGCTCAATCGCCATCCGCTATGTTGACACTTGAAGTACTACAAAACTGCCCCTCCCAAAAGCAAGCTTTATTATCAACAATAGGTGGGATTGACCCAACAGATTCCAATCTTGTGGCCTTTAACCCCAAAGGATATGAACCTCAGTTACTGGCCCAACTCACTTTCCTTATACAAGTAAAATCCCTCAACAAAACCGTTCATCGAATAATCATTGATGAGGGGGAATCTACCTGTATTATGTCAATGAGTTGCTAGAAAACTTTAGGCTCACCACCCTTGTCACGATCATCAACGACATTAAAAGCGCTCGATGGAATAACATACACGTTGTATGGGATATTAACTAACTTGGAAGTTGAACTGGGGGGAAACACAGTAGAAATTGAAGTCGAAGTTATCGATGGAAACCTTGATTACAATATCCTACTAGGAAGGCCCCAGATTTATGTTATTGCTGCTGTTGTGTCAACATATTTTAGAAAGATTGCATTTCCCTTCCAAGGTGGAATTACTATCATTGACCAACTAACCTTTTTCCCCAATAGTTCACAAGCTACGGGAAGTATTCCCATGATCCATGGAAGCTCTCAATCGGTTCAAAATGTCGGAGTAGGCCTCCTAAAAGACCCTGCCTTAAAGGGTACTTTTGCCCTCCCGCCTCTGAGTAATATGGCGGAAGTGGCCACGGTGGAAACCTGTCACATGGTATCTTCTACAACATCAAATATTAAGAATATTTCCGAACGTTTTGTTAGCATGGATCATCGCCAGGTATTGCCCCCAAGCCCCATAGAAATTTTGTAGAAATCAACTTTCTGGGCCTAGGCAGCAAACCCAAATCAACACTCATCAAGTGTTTGGATAGATAGGTCTCTAGAATATGGCACCTCTTCAAATCCTTGGTCACGTATACATTCTACAGACGAAGGATCATTCAGTCAATGATGATAGGAGAGGCACCATGGGAATATTACCACCATTGTTCCCATCTTCAAGATAACGACGAAGATTATTCCAGCGACCTTAATCATCCTTCAGTTTTTTATTTTCTATCAAACACTGTAAATACAGTGGATTTCGAGCAAAATTTGTCCAATATTGAGGAAACTATTGCCATTAATATCTCGACCAAAACTAATGTTGTAGAGAATATTCATGTTGGCAAAACTTGTTCTCCTTCAGAACTGGAAATATATTGCACTCTTTTTCACGAATTCAGAGATATCTTTGCATGGTCATATGAAGAAATGCTAGGCATCGACTCAAGTATCGTTGAGCATGAAATTAAGATGTATCCAGATGTCAAGCCAGTACGACAACGACTTCGAACGGTGCACCTGAAGAAAGCCATTGCCATTAAGGCAGAAGTTGAAAAACTTTTACATGCTCGTTGCATTTACCCTGTTCCTTTAACTGATTGGGTATCAAATATTGTTCCTGTGATGAAAAATCAAGGAACGATTAGAGTGCGAGTTGATTACAGGGATGTAAATCAAGCTTGTCCAACGGACAACTACCCTACACCCTTCATCGACCAGATAATTGATGAATGTGTCGGATGCGAAATATTTTCATTCATGGATGGATTTTCTGGATACAATCAAATAAACATCCGCCCATAGGACCAGTCAAAGACTGCATTTATATGTCCATAGGGCACAGTCGCGTACCATAAACTACCTTTCGGGTTAAAGAACGCAAGGGTGACTTTTCAGAGGGAAATGAACTATGCCTTCCATGACATCAAACACATCGTTCAACCATATCTCGATGATCTACCGACTCATTCATGAAAGCGGATTGATCATCTACAGCATTTGAGAGCTATATTTCTACGTTGCCAACACTACAAGATATGACTCAATCCACACAAGTGTGTGTTTTGTGTCAGTTCTAGTCGTTTACTTGGTTTCGTAGTTTCTAAGGACGGGACCCATGTAAGGTTAAGGCAATCATCGACATGCCTATACCTTCAAATTTGCTTCAAATTCAGAAACTCCAAGGGAAAGCAAACTTTCTGAGGAGGTTCATTCCAAATTACGCTGAACTTGCTAAAGCTTATACACGTCTTTTGAAAAATGAAGTGCCCTTCAACTGGGATAAGGTTGCAGAAGCCTCCTTTGAGGCTTTAAAGGATTCCCTAATAAAAGCATCATTAATGTACGCTCTTGACTATCAAAAAGACTTTAACCTGTATCTCACCGTAGCAGATACAACCATCACAATGGTTTTAGTACAAGAAGACAATGGAATTGAACATCCTGTTTACAATTTAGTCCGAAACTTAAATGACACAGAAAGGAAGTACTCTTATGTTGAAAAGCTGGCTCTAGCAGCTGTTCAAGCAGTATAGAGATTTCGAAACTATATTCTCTTTCACAAAACTACCATTTTGTCAGATTGCAATCCTATGACTTACATTCTGTTGCGTCAATTATTAGGGGGAAAATATTCAAAATGATAGCCATTTTTCAAGAGTTTGATCTGGAATTCACAAAATCCAAATCAAATAAATCTCTATTTTTCGCGGAATTACTATGCGACCTCCCATCATCGTCCAACGATTCAACATCCAAAGCATCAATCGTGGATGAATCTCTGTTTCTGATATCATCAAGTGATCCGTGGTATGGAGATATACTGATCTATCTCCAAACCCAAACATTTAGGCCTAATACCTCTCACTCTGAACAACGGTGTACTCGATACCAAGCCAAAGACTAGATGATCGTCGGTGATACACTTTACCATCGTGGTGTTGATACAAGTCTGCGAAGTTGCCTCACACATGAGGAGGCCGAAAAAGTCCTAAATTATTGTCATTTAGGCGCGTGTGGGGGACATCAATTTGGCTACGCTACGGTACAAAAGATCTTACGAGCAGGTTACTTCTAGCCTACTATATTCAAAGATTGCATAATCCCAGTCAGAAGTTGCCATGATTGTCAGATCTTTGACCGCAAAACCAGACTACCACCCGCACTGCTACATCCGGTAGTTGTTGTTGGGCCATTCGCCAAATGGGGCATAGATTTCATGACATGTAACCCCACATCGGTCGGGGGGCATGGGTATATCATAGTTGCAATCGACTATTTTACAAAATGGGCTGAGGCGATGCCTACATTAAACAACATCGGTGAAACGTCTGCTCTTTTCATTTTCAATCATGTAATCTCTAGATTTGGTGTTCCACAAGCTATAGTCACAGATCATGGATCGCATTTTCGCAATCACATGATGGTTGAATTAGCTACCAAATTAGAACTGTCCCACGACAGTTCTACTCCGTATTATCCGCAGGCTAACGGACAAGTTGAGGCCATCAACAAAGTCTTGAAGCGCATGCTGCAAAGGATGATTGGAGTCCACAAACATAATTGGCACTTAATCTTGTACTCAGGTTTGTGGGCATATAGGACATCGGTGAGAAATGCGACCGGATTTACCCCCTTTCAGTTGGTGTATGGTCTGGAAGCGGTCTTACCGATTCAGTGTGAAATTTCATCTCTCAAGCTCGCAATCGATCTACTTCCCGAAACGTCGGAGGAAGAGGCTCGTTTCTTGGAACTAATCCAATTGGATGAAACCCGTCGTGATGCTACATTGGCCAACGAAGCTCACAAGAAACGTATCAAGGCGCAATTTGACAAAAATGTCAAACCCCGTGTCTTCTCAGAAGGTGACTTGGTCTTTCTTTACGATCAGGACTCCGATAAATTGGGAGCAGGTAAGTTCGAACCATTGTGGATGGGCCCCTACATTGTTAAAAGTTCGAACCATTGTGGATGGGCCCCTACATTGTTAAAAGAGTATTAGCAAAAGGAGCCTACGAGCTAGTAGATTAC
>APFE030134228.1:0-10580 GCA_000404065.3 Pinus taeda
GGCACAGAAAAATACCCAGTGAGCATACCTTTGACTGCAGCCCTATCCAACAAGAAACTCACTCTCATAATTAAGAGTTAAACTTCCTGGACAATCCTCTAGCCTCCAGCCATGGTGCCTCAGACCTGCGACTCTCTCCCAAGGAAACTGCACCCTAAATAGAGATAAACATCTTCATAAACTTGACTCTTGACACCTACGTCCTTGCCTTAGATATCCACCTTTTTCAGAGGCGTGGATGATGCACTTGGATGTGTCGAAATGTGGTGAGAGGACACCTCTATATATACAATTCGATGGGGGCTCATGGGACGTGACCATTAGGTTTGATGAGTCAACATAAGGATGAGGCCGACCATATAAATTTACTTGAGAGAACACAAATTCAAAAACCCATTTTCCTTCTCCAAATTTGGCGATCTTTAGATTGATTTTGGTCTTATCGAAGAGAGGAATTTAATGTTGCAATAATATTTCCCATAGGAGCTGTCCAAAGTGGAATTTGGCCCTATTTGCCAATTTTAACAAACCAACATGATGGAGTCTAGCTAGATTAACCCTCCAGTTGTGCAAGGAAATTTTGGGTTGACAGACTTACCTTTTATAGGACCTAGTTCATTCTAACAAACAAGAAATGCTTGAAAACCAGTGCCCTGTGTCATTTTCAAATGCTGCAATGGATTATGAGTTCTCTGACAATGTTCTCGAGGCAACTATTACAAAAATAACAAAAAATTATCTTTGGTCATTTCACAGAGATTGTTTTCCTTTAGAAACAGAGAGAGATTGTTTTTACAATACCTTCTTTCATTTGTGGCTAAGTAGATCTTGAGAGTAATATAGAATAGGAAAACCAATTAGTCAGCTTGTGATAAAGGTGAGTAACTACTTGGACACCAAATTCTAACCCTGCCACATTCTTCTAAGAACACTGGATCCAGAAATCTCCAAGGCTTCAACTACACTAATTATGTCATAGAAGTTGGAAGAACCAGAGATTCCATGGATGTGTAACTGTTAACATTCTGAAGATGATAGCATGTGTGTCTTTCAAGGTTCATCACCAATCATAGTGCAAACAACACATTTTACCACTAATATAGTTCCTCGGTCATGGATATCAATCAAGCCTAGTTAGCTTTACTTGCTTGGTAAGGAGATGAGGCTTCATGTTTTCCATCCTGTTTTCCCCAAAGAAAGTTATTCTGCCAGCTTAAATTATTCATTACTTTCCCCTTTTGCAAGCAAACACTTGGCAAAAAAGGATTTCACACCTGGGAGTGTTTTGTAGGATAAAGGGAAAGGTGAGTGGGTATCCTAGTAGTAGTTGCATTGGTCTTATCATCATTACAACACTTTTCATATGGGTCTTCACAACAGAGAATCACCATTACACTTTGTTGATTTATAAGCAATGATTTGGCTGAGTGACTTGGTGCAAAGTCACTACGATATATTTCATTTATAGATCAAGAAATGTCAAAAGATTTGCCTTGTATGGATCATACTAGATTAACTGAATTGTTTTAGAGATATGGGAATGACGACCTTATATTGTTTGACCTGTCAGAGATAGTAGACCAATGCCAAAGAAAGAAATTACACATTATATATGATAAGTGGGATCACCCATGACAATCTTTACTTCAACCTAATCTAGGTGAATTCGAGGGGCCTGCTCTCATAATTACTTTTGAAGAGACTGTGCTAAGTATGGAGGAAATATGCATTCTCCATCTTAATCCTCCATGGAAACTTTGAGGTCAAACCCTTAGCTATGGCTTAGGCTTACTGAGTTGTTACCTGTTATGTGACCTTCCATTGATAGTTTCTGATGGATTTCTTTATTTATTTGATCCTTTGGGTTTGGTCCTTAATACGTCTTTGAACCCTAGTCATTTTATACCTTCAAGATCACCAAGTGCAAAAATGTATTATTTATGAGGTAAAAATTTGCCTGGGAAGTTCCACGATCAATTTCTTCCACTTTCTGTTAGCAAAACTCTTTCTTGGTGATCATTTGATTCTACAATTATTTGTATGCCTTTGAAGTCTAACTCTACAAAAGACGATGTTGAAAGTGGTGATCAGAGAATCAAATGATTATTTAACAAATTTAAAGATCATAGTTTTGTTGTATTGTTGGTTTTTATGTCAGTTGAACAAATCTTATTGTCAACTCGAGAAACAGGATTATCATTTCCATGCCAAAAATATGTTGTCTCTGTGGGTCCCACATTTTCCATTCTAAGGAGTTTATTTCCTGAAAAAAGTGGAGAAATTTTCAAATATCAAATCTATTTAGTAGCTCAAGTGTTGCGACAAAATTGCATACTATAGATGTATGCATAGTTGAAGATGGGAGCGAAATTACTGACAAATGGCTTGTTGCCATTACCCTTGGCTCCGGATAGACAAGTGTGGCATTGGACAGGAGGTATATGTCTTACAACTTGGCTCAAATTGCTGATGTTGCTACAAATGTGTCCCAAAATGGAAAAACTACGAGGTTTTGTTTAGATAATTGCATCTTATCCCCCCTTCCATTGAATTTCTCAGTCAGCATGCTAGTGACGATCCTTGTATGTTTTCTTATATGCCACAATGCGGGGTGATATCTATTTGAAAATGAAGCCTTCGTAACTGATTTTAAAAAATAACATGACACACACAATCAAATTATTGCCTCTTGGAATAAGGAATTGATGGCTTTTGTTCACAATTCCTATGTGGAATTAATGGTGGAATTTCAAAGACTTAGAAAGGATCCTTTAACTTCATGTGTGGACTTATTTGTTGCTCAAGTTCTGAGTGGGATCTTGTAGATCTCTATTGATAAAGTTTATTCATTCTGGCCACAAGAAGCCTAAGATACTATCTCCTAATAAACTTCCATCTATTGAAGGTTTTATTAGTACTTCGAAAATTCCAGATGCTGAGTGGCAATGTCTGATAAAGGGAGTTATAAGGCCTTTTTACTTGTCTTGTTGAACTACTTGTTTGGCAAAAATGTTGTTGTTTGCTTGTGTTTGTGCTATACGTAAATCTAACACGTGTTAGATTTTCTTCACCTTGCAATGTTGTTATTGACAACATGCTTCTATTTTGGCTTGAAGAAGTCTAGCATGTACTAGATTTTTTTTCACTACAATGTGGTTGTTGGCAATATGCTTTTGTTTGTGCTAGAAGTAAATATTACCATGTGCTAGTTTTCTTTTATCTAGAAATGTTATAATGTGTTTGTGTTTGTGCTAGAAGGAAATATAGCATACATTAGATTCCTTTCACCCTTTTATGAGTTTATTGACAATGTGGTTGTATATGCGTTAGAAGGAAATATAGTATGCACTAGATTTCTTTTGCATTGCAATGTTGTTGTTTGCAATTCAATTGTTTGTGCTAGAAGGAAATCTAGTATGCGCCACATTTCCCTCACCTTACAATGATGTTATTGGCAATGTTCTTGTGCTAAAAGGAAATCTATTATGTGCTAGATTTCGTTTGCCCTAGAATGTTGTTGGTAATATGTTTGTGTTCCTGCTATAACAAAATCTAGCATGCGCTAGATTCTTTAGCCCTACAATGTTATGTGTTTGTGTTTGTGCTAGAAGGAAATCTATCACACACCAAATTTCTTTTGTCTTGCAATGGTTTTTTTGGCAATATGCTTGTTTGGGCTAGAAGTAAATCTGATATGCAGTATGTTTCTTTCACCCTACAATATTGTTATGTGCTTGTGTTTGCGAGAGAAGGAAATCTAGCATGTGTTAGATTTCATTCACCTTGCAATGTTGTTATTGGTGACATGTTTGTGTTTGAGATATAAGTACAGATAGCATGTTAGATCTAATTCACCTTGCTATATTGTTATTTGAAATATGCTTATGTTTGTGATAGAAGAAAATATAGCATGAGATAAATTTCTTTTACCCTACAATATTGATGTTGGCAATATGTTTGTGTATGGTGGAAGGAATTCTAACATGCACTAAATTTATTTTTCAATGCACTATTGCTGTTAGAAATGTACTTGTGTTTGTACTAGAATAAAATCTAGAATGCAATAGATTTCTTTCACAATGCAATATTGTTGTTGGCAACGAGCTTGTATTTGTGCTAGAATGAAATATAACTTGCATTGGATTTCTTTTTCAATGCAATATTGTTGGAAAGGTACTTGTGTTTGTGCTAGAAGGAATTCTATTAGGCGTTGGATTTCATTTTCCCTACAATGTTATTGTTGGCAATGTGCTTATGTTTATGCTAGAATTAAATCAAGCATATGCTAGATATCTTCCACCTTGCAATGTTGTTTTTGACAATGTGATTGTGTTTGTGCTAGAAGAAACTCTAGAATGTGTAAGATTTCTTTTACTTTACAATGTTTTTGTGAGTAATATGCTTCTATTTATGTTATAAGGAAATTTAGCGTGTAGTGGATTTTGTTCACCTTATAGTATTTTTATTGGCAATGTGCTTGTGTTTGTGCTAGAAGGAAATCTAGCATGTGCTAGATTTATTTGACCATGTAATGTTGCTTCTAGCAATATGCGTATGTTTGTAGTAGAAGGAATGATATTGATTTTTAGCTTTCATTTGAGGTGCAATGTTGTTGTTCGAAATGGGCTTCTACTTGTGATAGAAGGAAAGCTAGCACATTATATTTCCTTCATAATGCAATGTTGTTATTAGAAATATGTTTGTCGTTTTGCTAGAAGGAAGGTTAGAATGTGTTAAATTTCCTTCATCTTGCAGTTGAAAATGTGTTTGTGTTTGTGATAGAAGTAAATGTTGCATGTGTTAATTATTATTATTATTATTTTTTTTTGGAAATGTGCTTGTATTTGTGTTAGAAGGAATTATAGAATGCACTAGATCTTTGTTCTTTTGCCAAAAGGAAAACTATCAAGATTTCACCCTCACCAAGGTTAGTGCTTTGATATTATTCTTGGCAGTGCATTTGTGATTATGCAAGAAGGATACCTAGTGATTACTAACTTTCTTCTAGACACCATTACGCTTATGCAACCAATGCTCTAGGAGTGACATTGTTTAAATAATCACAATGGTTAGAGTTATAGCTTTTGATGTGCCTTTTTATTGAATTTGGAACAATTTATGAAGATTAATGATAGTGCAAAATAATCGTATATAAATATATGTTATTGTTGGCACTACATTTGTACTTGAGTTGGAAGGAAAGATAACAGTATAGCTTTCCTTTTAGCACAAACACAATAATCCAATCATAATTATTTGATCCATGGAGAATAATGTGAGCTTTGTATAATTTTGAAGTTTATGAATAAATGTCTTATTGAGGTATACTATAATTTTCTTCCAATGCAATTTCTTTGCTTTTAGAATAAAAATGAGAATTATCTAGTATTTACAGTACCAAAACTTTTATTTGGAAGAAAACCTCTAGTTTGGCTTTCGATTATCAAGTTCAAACATCAAACATCTTCACTAAGTGAAATATAAATATAATTTCTCCTTCTCATGGGGATTTTAGACATCTTATGTAGCATCGATATTGGATTTTCTTATATTTCCAAGACCATGTTTTGGTTCTTCAACTTCTACAAATTTCTTATGATCATTATTCATAAACATGCATCAAGACTACAAGTATCATTTCTAAAGTTAAATAGGAACTTGGTGGTTTGATATGAGGTTATATTTTTCATTCTATGATACTATCTACATCTCTAATTGCTCGGTCTTCATATATTTTTTTTGTGTAATTTGTATGTAAAGTAATTTTTGGTAGTAGGCACTAGATGGTGGGAAACAATGTTTTATTACATTCAATATGACTACCATACTATTTAAATTATTGCATCTACATTACTCTTTTTGTAAGTTGAATTTTTGCAAAAATATAAAGTCACACTTTACATGGTTCAACCTTTTAATTACATGTTACGATCTAATTTTTGTTACAAAATTGATACAAGCTACAATGGAAAATATAATTTTGGCAAAAGGGATTATGTTGACCTCCTTATTAATGATCAGGTCATTGGGCTAGGAAGGGCCGAATCTGCAGAGTCTAGAACTTATTATGTCGGAGAAAGGCTTAATGCAGGTTATGTTACAATTTTGATAATTGGTATCACTCAACCAGATTTGATTGATGAGGATGTTAATGAAGGGGACATACATCCATGGAAGATCATAGATTTGAGGCACAACATAGGTAAATCAAAATATTGAGGCATGTGTTAAATATTATTGATAGTATAGTAAATGTTTTATTGAGTAAATACTAACCTTATTTACATCCATTTATAGGTGCAAATGTTTCTTCTACATTTTCTATTGGAGACAAGGTAGATCTTCTGCAACATGGATTGAAGTTGGGTGGGGGCTACATATTCAATACAAAGCTTGGGCATAAAGTGCATAGAAATATGGTAAATAAATGATGCATAGTGGTTCAAATTGAGAAGGTGTTAAAACATGATGCTCCTCTACCACATCCAACAGGATTTGAGCATACATTAGGCGGTGCATTGGAATCTTATGAGATTTGGCCAGAACCAGATTTGGAGCCTCACTGTCATGATCAGGCAATAAATATTCCCCAAGATAGGGTTAGATTCATATGTACAAAGGTTTCTCTTACACATGAATGCATGGGAACATGCATGTGCATTTCCAAAGGAATGTTAGTTAATGTCTATGAGGAGCACATTGTTGAGGGTGAAACACTAGGTGAAATGGAATTTGGTGTTTTTTTGGAAGAGATAGATGGAAATTGTGAGATATAAAGAATTGCGGATAAGTCTATATATTGTCTAGTTAGATGGCCAATAAATAAGTTGGTGGACAACAAATGTGTGATATTAAGGGTTAAGGAAAAATTCAAGGAGCCACCCAAGGAAATGGTGATATGGGATGTTATAGAGGACACACATCCTTTAAACAAATGGGATGGGTATCTTTGTAATGAAATAGATAGAAACTCAATTGATATGCATGTAACAAGGCCATATAAAAGGATTAAACGAGTTATGGCTACAAAAAAATTGCAAAATGTCAAACAAAAATAGATGAAGTGAAAGCAATTCGACTTTTGGAAGCAGGTGTATGTTGTAGAAAAGATTGTCTTCAACATGTGGATCGAAAGGCCATTGTAGGTGCTAGGAAGGGTATAAGACAAATAAATAAAAATGGTATTAGGGAATTTGTCTTGAATTCACTCATGTCAAACACAGTCATGTGAAAGAGCCATGGCCATGGCCTACCACCTATTGCTAGAAATGTAAAGGATATGATATTTAATGGGAATATTATTTGTAAGAAAGCTTGGTATAAGATACATAAGATTCCTCAAAGCACATTCTATAACTACCAACATTATTTCCAACATGGATAGATCAAAGTTATTCATGGGAACACCAACACATGCAAAGCATGAGCTCACACAAAGGCAACCATCGAAATATTGCACAAAATTGTAATGGATAATTCAGAATTTTCACCAAACTAAACATGTCAAGTTGAAGAGGATGGAACATATTCACCTTTAAGATTGCTTCCTTTGACTTACACACAAAATTCTTTGTTAAAAGAGATCAATGAGGCTCTTCAAAAGCTCAATTACCCATCAATATCACAATCAACAATGAGCAAGATCTGGGATACTAAGTTTCAAGATGTGGCATTTTCAAAGAACCCCAACTTCAGTAAATGCAGTGAATGTATTGTGTTGAAAGCACAAATGAAGTTAGAAACTACAAAAGAGTTGGAAGAAAAGGCACGAGGTAGGTTGAAAAACATAACAAGATTGTTATGTATGGAAGATAATGCTACTATGCCCACATAATTATGTTAGAGCGGTTTCCAAAGGAGTATTTGAGCATTATCCATGATAAAATGGACGAAACAAAGACTTCAATCCCAAGGCAACGTGTCAAATCAAAATCTATTGTAGGAACAAATTTAGGTTTGCCATTGACAAGTATGCTTACACATGGGCATAAGACAAGAGGTTTTGGTCATTTCTCTTTACCATTTGTACATATGGGATCACAATTGACTATTACATCCCTTGCAAAGTGCTTAAGAGACCTTGAAGACTCACAAATGGATATGTATGGTGATCCACTTTATGAAAGTGGAAGTTCAAGAAACCCACTTACAAATGCATTACTTGACACCTCTATTTACTCAAAATGTCAAGTGTACAAGGATGATTTTATATCTCATGGAAGATCAACAAGTAAAAATGTTGATTTTAAACCTCTTCCTCGACATTTTTTGTTACAGTTGGACAATGTAGCAAGTGATAATAAGAATCTCTATCTTTTCATGTTTCTATCACTTTTAACTGCACTTGGTGTTTTCATCACTATTGAGGTTGGGTTCTTGCCTGTGGGGCACACCCATGATGGAACCTACATAAGAATGTCTTCCAACCTCAAAAGTAAAGATATATATTCTTAACCTGAAATGATGGATACATATCGCATAGTTGAAGAAAATCGAGTGTTTCCACCTATACTTATTGACAAGGTCTATGACTTCAAAAGTTTCCTTAATGGATACACCAAGGAGAGAAAAATGCACTAGTTGGACATCTTAATGTCCAATACTTCCAATTTCTTGTACTCAATGATGTTTCAATACTAAGGTACAAAGAATCAATTAGAGATACTAAGTGGTCAGACCAAGTTGAGTTATGGAGATGATGAAGGTCGACCTATAATTCCCATAGGGAAGACATCTTTTTGAGCTTCCAAACAGAATGATGTCTATTTAAAAGAACTAAACGAAGTGTTAACATCATAGATAAAAATGTGGAAAGACATTGTCAGGAATGAGGATTCACCAATTGTTATAGAGGAATGGAAAAATAAAGTAGTGTATTGGGAAAGAGTTCTTTATACATTAGATGGAATCTATGATGATCATAGAATAATAGATAGAAGTGATTCATCTTCTGAGGATTTCTGCCCCAAGAGAAGGCAAAGAATTGATGTTAATTGTAATGCATTCCATGTAATCTCAAGTATTATGGATGGAGATTTTGATAATGCGATAAATGAACCAATATATGTTGGATCCAAATGAAACAAGCCAAAGCCAACATTCAATCCGATGATTGCTGTTGAGAAAGGAAAGATGTTGCTAGTCAGATTAGGAAATGAGGATGCAGAAGAGATGATTTGGATGGCAAAAGCCATCTCAGATATCTTTAGGTATAATGAAATTGAGAATCTTCATGTAAAGGTTGACTAGTCGAAGCCTATGTTAGGGAAATACAATGGAAATTTTTTAGAGCGATATTGGATACCAAATCCTGATGACACAGAACTTGGTTCTATTCTAATTAATACCATAGTGTGGGCATGGATGCCAAAGAAAGAACATTGCAAGAACAAATATCTTAAGATTAGGTTTATATGATTCATGAATGTAATTTTTTTTTGAAGGATCTATTAATATACATTCAAACACACTTTTCAATATTTGTTGTATATAAAATATTATCTTCATATTATTTTTGGAGTTTTATATTATTTAGTATTTCAATGTAATCATGCGTTGATACAAATTACATGACATTGCCATAAAATATTTAAGTTTCCATAAAATATTTAAGTTTTCAAAGATTTATTTGACAAACATGACTTCTCACCATATCAAATATGCATAATCAAATTCAATAATACACTTAAAAACATCTTCTAAACTTGGTCTATTAAAACAATAGTGGGGTACCTAATTAGTATTCTATTTAATATAAATCATTTAAACACTTAATGAATAGATGCTAGACACTTGTAATAATGTTTGAAGTGAGTTTTCCTTAATATTCCTTATTATAATTGATATAAATCAAATTTTCTATTTTGTTGCACTCTAATTCATAAAAAAATATTTTCATCATTGAACAACACAACTAGACTTATAAAATATTTCCTCTTATAGATTTTGAAGTGGTGCCAACAATGTTACTATTATTATAAATTTGTAACTCAACTTAGAAGCAAAGTTAGGCAATTAAAATGGTCAATAATAGTAAAGAAACAATAATTAATATATCAGTTAAAAACATTAATAGGTAAGAATTTTTTTTACAAAATTCTATTATTCATGAGTCCAAAATTTTAATACATAAATATAAAATAATTATGAATAACAGAAAATAATGTAAGGAATCTAAGTTTTAGATGAATGTTAATATGTTCTTTTCAATACAATATCCTTAAAAACTACAGGAACAAAAACTAAACATTTGTAATAAATAGTTTATTCAATTTTCTCTCTTTCCTCTTATATTTGAAAATAATCAAATTGTACTACTTTGTTACTATTCTAATTCGTGACAGATTTTAATCATTAAAATGATTAGTAATTGAGTTGAGAGGCTCATCCTACAACCTAGTATGAGGAGATGTGTAAGTTTGTCCGTTTGTGCCGCTTTAAAATAAAAGTTATGTTCTAAATAGAAAAATAGAAAAATGAATATGTTGTAAAGTAATTAGAAGAAACAAAATGTGTGAATTAGATGTTTAAATGTTATACTTTTCAAAAATATTTTAGCTAGAGATTCAAATAAACTATTT
>APFE030134236.1:2256-18889 GCA_000404065.3 Pinus taeda
AAATTAATTTATGGAAGTCCTATATCATAATATTATAACATGCAAATCCATGAGTACTAATAACATCATTACCACAAAGATATTCTATGATGGAATACTTTATCTTGTGTTCCATTTTAATTTTTAATTTGTTACTAAGGGAAAATATCTTTCTTTCAACATTAGGGGGCACCATCATTAAAAGTCCTAATAAAACTTCATAAGTAGAAAATATATCAAAATTCTAGCATAACAATTATTATTAGTTTTATTGTTTTACACTTGTGGACAAATCCACCATTTATGTTATTTTACTTCAAATATTAAAAACAAATATGTAATTGTTCTACATTTTAGAACAAAATTAATGTGGGAAAGCAATAAACAAAAACACTGACATAAAAGAAGAGGAAAAACATGTAAAACAAGGTGGGCTGCAGGGCAGCAAGTCCCTGCCCTGAGCTGGGAAAAAGCAGTGCTTTTCTTTATGCTATGGCGAATTCGACAGTAGACGAAATGCCTAACTCAAGCAGTCTGGTGTCAGCTTCTAAGATCATGGAATGGAAAAAAATGTCGAATACAAGCCCAAGGACTGGAAGAGCGTGTTTGGAATTCAGCAAATCTGTTTCTGAGATCAAGCAAGCAATCATAGTGACGATAATTCTGATTGCTTCAATGGCTCCGCAAATATAAATGAAACCCAAGGCCCGATTTGCTTCTTTTATATTTTAGTAAAGCAAAAGTGATAATATGTCAGGCTTCTGCATGGTTAGCCTATGCAAACTCTGTAACTTCAGAGCCCTTTTGTAATGTTATTTTCTATATCTTTAATACTGGCGTTATTTGCAATACTGTCTAAAAAACACCCTGATGTGAAAATAGCTCGAAAGAGACGCAATAGTGAGACTGGTCTCGATTGGTCGCGTGGAGAAATATTAATTATTTCACTTTGCTTATCTCAATAGTTTATAGGATTGCCTCGGGTTTCAACGCATATAACAAAGGTCCCATCGAATAGTGCAGGTTGCAAATGAGCCGACGTTGTGGTGGGGTATGGCGGTTAGTCACCATCTAGCTGTCCAACTAACCTCTAAGCCTCACAATATAAACCCTAAGCATTGACAATGATCATCGCAACACTTAAACAGATGAACCACAAGATACTCTCCGGAGCATGACAACTGGAGTCTCGAGAATGTTCCAACAAGTGACTATATTGTAGGTTGACCACCCAGTAAATCATAGCGGCATGCATGGAGTCCAAGTATTTCAACCATGACGCATGAGCAAAACGTGGCGCAGGATAAGTCATCGTCTTCTTCGCCGGCCTTCTCTGTACACATGTGTCATGCCTGCGACAAAGCGTGGCCTGTGAGTAATACACTCGGATGGTTATAGTACTGTTCTTATTCTTCGTGCTACTTTCCCTGCTGCTGGACACTACAAGTGAGGATCTTGCTGCGGCTGTTGCTGAGAAAAGGGGCGAGGAAGATGCAAATCCCTGGTTAAATCTTCCAGTGGTAACCTGAAAATCTTCAAACAGAATAAGATTTTAGTTCATTTACATCTATTTATTTCAGATTCAATTCTATTTATCTCAGGGACTGATAATTTGTTTGTTGCAGGCTGCAGCATTCACAAAGGTTTCCTCTGCTGTTCGAATGGTGGACTCCGGGTGGTTTGACATGAACTGCGAAGAGTCCAAATTGGGGTTGCCTGCGTTCAGGGAAAAGCTTGTAGGAGACGTTGTTACTGTGCGAAGGATCTACTCGGGAGGTAAAAATCCTGACAAATTTGACATGGAAACAATAGCTGATGCCAATATCCGAGACAGATCCGAGACAGATTTTACCCAAATGCCACATTTCTGTTACCTCTTTTGTTATTCTTGAAAACACGTTAACAGGATGTGCTTTTATTCTTAGTTCTGATTGAGCATTGTTGCCTTGAAACGGTTAGCTCTGTTTAATTTTACTCTCTGCAAATTTCATTATGCATCATTGTAATTATGCATCATTGTAGTTTAAAGCAGCTTGCAAATAAATAGTTCAAGCCTTGAGGATATAGGTGCCATGGCACTCAATGATGCATACAGGTTGCATTTCCCCATTGTCTGTCAGGGTTTTGCAAAGTAGTTTATGGCAATATGTGGTAGATTCTTGCATCTTTTTCTTGACAAAGAAGTTTCTGAAATATTTTAATATTGCAGAGCAAGCATGATGAACTTGATTGTCCAAGTTAAATCACTGCCATATTCAGTCCGTCCAGAAACAATCTAGTTAAAAATTATCACTGCCATATTCAGTCCGTCCAGAAACAATCTGGTTAAAAATTATGTTTCAATTAAAAAATTGAATTGCAATATTTGGCTAAAAATGAGCAGCATCCGGTGGAGCAGCATGATAGTCATGAACATTGGAGCAGCATGATAGTAGACTGTTATGCCTTCATATCTTATCGTTAAATTGATTTTTTTGGTGCCCATTACAGCATTGAATTCGACAGGCTAAAGATTTTCCTGTGCGTCCGAAATTTTGCAGTGCTTTTTAATGTCGTTGGTATTTCGCATGAAAAAACATGTGAAGAACCTAACTATTGGACAAGCGACTTGTGTGGTAAGATTAAAATTTGTTTAGTTCAGATTTATTAGGTATCAATATGCTTGGTTTCATAGATTGAATAATATAAGTTAGGCTTGACCATAATACCAAAAGTAAATTCATAAATATGTGCAGCATGATCTTCATTAATCTAAGTCACTGTGTTCTGAATGTATCACTCAGAGCCGAAACAAATCTAGTCACTGATGGCTAACACAAATATAACTAGTATGAAGAATTTTTAAGAATTTGAGCAACTGCTTAGCGACAGGAAATCGTTGAATTTCAAATTAATCTTTGATTTAGAAACTTGAAAATATGCCAGACTGACCTGATATCATCTAAAAACTTGTTGCTTTGATCAACAGCAAAACAGCATTGAAGCATTGAAGCAGGTTCAGCTAAAGCAAATGCGAAGGGAGATTGCTCAACTTCTTCAGACTGGGCAAGCAAATGCGAAGGGAGATTGCTCAACTTCTTCAGACTGGGCAAGAAGCCACTGCCCGCAAAGCGCAACAGATCAACAGAGCGTGGGAGGAGCATGGCAGACTCCCACGCAGGCCAGCTCTTATGAAGAAGCGATCACCGCCCCTATGTTCGACAACGAACACATATCCAGCTGCCAGCTGCCAACTTCAACGATGGGCTGCCAAATTCAACGATGGCCACCTCAACATGCATGCACACTAGTGAAATTTATAAAGTTCACTGATATCTCACGTCAACATTTAATGTTACCGAATTAATGCTAATGCAATCCTAGCATTAGTTCCCATGTTCAAACCATGTTCAAAAAATTGATTGAATCCATATCTATATCCTAAGTTTGGCAAGACCCTGGCCTCGATATGAGGCCAAATAAGATGGTGAAAATTCTTATTGGTCCAAATAACTGAAGAGATTTCTTATTGGTTTAAAAAAAGTGATTTTTGAAATATAAAGTTTCAAACTTAGGTTAATGAAATAGTGTTTTATGGATTCGCGTGTAGAACTAATAGTAACCGGCCAAAACCGATTACTATAGTCCCTGCCAGGCCCGGAGGGCAGGGACTAATAAGACAAATATTTACCAATGGTCATCACTATAACCCATTGGAAATAAAGATTAATTTACAATCACTAAGGAAAACCAAACTCTATTTCTTCATACTTATAAAAGTAATTTTAATAACTAAAATACAAAAATATTTTATATTAAATAAGGTAATCCTAAACCTAAATAAAAATAACTTTCAAATCTAAAAGAATTACATTTAATATTTTTGTGAAAAAAATTTGCATCTAATTATTAACAGAAAATATACAAACAATAACCAAACAACAAAGGTATAATGCCATGAAAATAAAATTACAACCTACAAACAACAGAAAAAATGTAAAAGATAAAATAGTCAATCTCATTGATGCCTCTCTATGTTAAAAATCTAACAAACACTAGTTTATCTTACTCCTACACAAAGTGAGTCCACAATGTGGAAAATAGACTTTGGGCTCTTATTGACCTTTTGAGTCCTCTTTTACGGCCTCACAATTTTGCATTTACTCTCTCTCAAAAAAAAAAATCCAAATTTATCACTGTATAATTGTGTTTCTTTTACAACTTCCCCACTTCTCATAGAAAGCCTATTTGAATTTATTATATAATTTTAAGATTTCCTATAATACTCTTCATTATAATGAGTTAAACAATAGCAACTCCTACACAAAGTGAGTCCACAATGTGAAAAATAGACTTTTGGCTCTTATTGACCTTTTAAGTTCTTTTTTAGGGCCTCACAATTTTGCATTTTCTCAAAAAAGAAAAAAAGAAAAAAAAAACTTTTTCAAATTTAATACTATATAATTGTATTTCTTTTACAACTGCGACACTTCTCAAAGAAATCCTATTTGAATTTATTACATAATTTTGGGATTTCTTACTCTTCATTATAATGAGTTAAACAATAGTAACTCCTACACAAAGTGAGTCCACAATGTGGAAAATAGACTTTTGGCTTTTATTAACCTTTTGAGTCTTTTTTTACACCCTCACAATTTTGCCTCTACTAAAAAAAATTCCAAACTTTATACTATATAATTGTATTTTTTTTATAACTTTCCCACTTCTCACAGAAAGCCTATTTGAATTTATTATATAATTTTGGGATTTCCTATAATACTCTTCATTATAATGAGTTAAACAATAGCAACTCTCACAAAAAAATGAGTCCACAATGTGGAAAATAGACTTTTGGTTCTTATTGACCTTTTGAGTCCTCTTTTACCTCCTAAAAATTTTGCCAGTTAATTAATAAAAAATAAATAAATAAAACCATTTCAAATCTAATACTCTATGATAGTATTTCTTTTACGATTTCCCCACTTCTCACATAAAGACTATTTGAATTTATTATATAATTTTGAGATTTCTTATCATACTCTTCATTATAATGAGCTAAATCATAACCATTTTAATTTATCATATAATTTTGAGATTTCCAATAATAATCTTCATTATAATAAGTTAAACCATAACCATAGCATTTTCCATAGGTCAAGAAAGCTCGTATTCCCATGAATGACAACCAAACATCTTTTTTCCATTTATATATGTTGTTCACACGCATGGCTTTTGTTTATATTGCTTTAATGGCTTCGTGCTTTTATAATTAAAATATCATCAACTTCAAATTAAGATAAAGTTGCGAGATGTATTTAATCTCAAAGTTAATATGCAATTAACAAAAAAATATTGTGTAATAATAAAATTAATTATAATTAATAAATATTTAATAACTATTTCAAGTATATAAACTGGTAGATTTGAAAACATTTTAGAAGTTTCACAATTATAAATTAATTTAAATAATTATTTTTTTACAAAAACCATTCAACTTAAACATAAAATATAAAATCAAAAATTCTAGAAAATAAAAACTAATAAATATAAAATTAAAACACTAGGAAAACAAAAACAAAAGGCAAAAAGACAAAGGTAAATTACTAATTCTTTTTAAAATCAAAAGTTAAAACTTACTTTAACGACTTTGCTTTCCAAAAGTATTCCACTTAAACGAAAAATTTTAAAATCTATTGAAACTTATGGAATACTCGATCTCTTGTGAAGACGATGAACCCACCACACATGTATTTGGCTCCATATACAAAGCCGCTCAGCATCGTCACGGACTTGTGCAGGGATGTGACGCACACACCCAACACAATGCAACTGTAGCCACCCGCCCACCGATGTCACGGGCTCCTGCATGGATGTCATGCATACACACAACGCAATAAAACTGGCAAGCCGCCGAACATACAAACAAGTTATTGAAGGCGATTTGAGGGCCGCGTGCTTCTAGATTCTGCTGACTAAAACACAGCAACGGCCGAACCAGAAATTCCAATGCAGCCAGACAATGAAACAGAATGAAGTGCAGTAAAGCTATCGAGAAGCCTACCAAAATATTTAATGAAGTTTTGGATGTGATAAAAGTATGACGAGACTGAATTTTGGCTTGCTTCTAGATTGAATCTGCTGACTAGAGCACAGTAATGCAACCAGTCAATGGAAAGTGCAGTAAAGCTATTGAGAATTCTACCAAGATATTTAAACAACTTTTGAGAAGTGATTAAGTATCACGAGAACGAATTTTTTTTCGTGCTTCTAGATTCTGGTGACTAAAGCATAGTAATGGCCAAATCAAGAATTTCAATGCAGCCGGACAATGAAACAGAATGAAGCGCAGTAAAGCAATCGATATTTAAAGAACTTGGATTAAATATATGAATTGTAGATTTCGGAAGACTAGCAAGTAAACAATATCAATAGGTTCTCCCATCAATAGGCTTTTTGGGTAGCCTCCTAGCTAGCCAAAATTTGTCCAGCTTATTTAGACATTTCAAGTAAAGCTAGATGTAAAACTCAAATCGGCAATAGTTAGGTTAATAAGTGATTGTCTCTAATGTTAGATATTTTTGGTGATACTAATGCCTACATTAGTAGCCTTTTTATGGTATATAATGCCTAATTCACATTTAATATTCATATTAATAGTTAAAGAATAGTAAAAACAATGTACCAAAGAGCACAAGGAAATTTATTTCACATGCGTGGAATAATAATTATTACTTTAGTCTGAATGTGGTTGTGATTTATTTTTACATATGTTTTCAAAATTTGTTTGTTTTTATTTTAGTTAGTTTTTATCAGAGACTATCCCCATGTCTATGCTTAGATTTTAGGTTTAAGAAGAAACTTAACTCTACCCAATCTATAACATAGCTAGTTTTTCCATTGTTGAGCGTATGATTTTCTTATTATAAATTTTCTTTCCACTCGATGTCTTTATATGGGTTGAATTCTCCAGCCTACTAATAGAATTTAGCAATCTTTTAATGTCTATAGTCCAAGCACTTGGACATATTGCCTTTTGAGATTTGTTAAGATACAAATGAAAACATAATTTATTTAAGTCAACCCATAACAGTGACTTGAGGAAGAAATTGAAAGTTGAATTAGGGAGTATCTAAAAGCAAAAGGTAAGTTATGTAAACATTTGTATCCACGCTTTAGATGACAGGAAATTAAGCACAAGATGAAAAATTTGTTGTTTCATGCCAAAACTTGAGGATCATGACCTAGATACTAGGAAACCAAACACAACATCAAAAAATTATTGCTTGATGCAAAAAAATGAAAGGAGACAACTATATGTATTAACACTTCTCCCCAAGATTGATGTCTAGACTCTATAATAAGAGAATTCACTGGAGCAAGGTCATGGCCTTCAACTTCTCAATGAATATTCAAGGTTATGACAACTCGAACTCCAAGTAGCCTCAAGTCAAGGAAGTTTTCCAAAAAACCTACTTGCTCCAAACAAGACTCTATAATAAGAAAATGAATTAGAGAAAGGTCATGGCCTTCAACTTCTCAATGAATATTCAAGGTTATGACAACTAGAACTCCAAGTAGCCTCAAGTCAAGGAAGTTTTCCAAACAACCTACTTGCTCCAAACAATGTTTCATCAGACACATCAAACTAACTAAGAATCCATAGTGTGATGGTGAAGACCTCATACTCCACTCATATTGAGAGGAGAAAACTTATTTTTCTCTCACAAAGAGAATTTTTTAGCACATGCATGAAATTATGACATGTCAAAGGATTTTTACCCTAAACAACAAAAAGTAAGTCCCAATAATAACTCGTGTTATTAGAATTAGTGATTCAAAAATAAAAAGAAAAAGAAAATATATGTGTGTGTGTGTGTGCGCAGATTTTTTTTCCATTTTTGCATAATTTTGTCATTTTTGCCCATTTTTGACCATTTTTTCAAATCCTTGTTGAGTTATTGTTATACACTATTTTTGAAAAATCGAAAATAAGTTAATAACCCACTCAACTTCTTTGTCTTCCATAATGCGAAGAAAGGAATAAAGTGTGAACAAATCATATATGTACAAGGTTAGCAACTTAGCACAATACAAACTAATTTTCAAAATCTCTTTTTACATATCCTAAGATTATGATAATTTAAACTCAATTTTAACACGACAAAAACACTTGGAGTTGCATGAACTAGAACCAATAATTTTCTTTTAGACCAATAAAGAAAAGCGTGATGTAGCCATACTCCGAGTAGTGCATTTCAAAAAGAATGTTTTTGCGTCAGTAAGATATTGTCCTAAATCAGTGTGTGTCTTGTTCAATTTCAATAGCAAGGAGGCTTGTAACATTGGAAAGGGCCAAATTTCAAAATGGCTTGACAAATATAATATCATTTGGTTTTGTGAAGCAAGTTTGAGTATCCAATATTATCCACATGTTGGCCCATTCACCAAAAATATTTCCTAAGGGCCACCTATCTCCAATATAAGAGACCTAATTCATTTCATATAAAACCTTATTTTAAGTTTTTAGGTGAACTTATGACAACCACAACACGAGATCAAGCTAGAATGTTTGTCAAATAAATTATTTTGGCAAGATACTTCTCATTATCACTATACAGCAAGCATGCCCTTTCCTAATATGATAATATCGCAATGCAATGTAATCGGATTATAAAACTCTAAAAATATCCCTTCAAATGAGAAGTCATGGCTGGGGATTATTTTTTATTGTAAAGTCAACTAAGTTTTGAACTGAGCACCAACAACTTAAGACAACCCACTTGCACAAGAAAGATGACTCTGAAGGGGAAAATGTATCCCTCGGGGATTTCAACCTTGGTGAGGATTGCGAAACACCCGTTATTTACCATTTAACTAAGACCTTATGGTGATACAGTTTAAAATGTTTACCTTGAGGTGTGGTATAAATCTGATCATGTTATTGGTCTCACAATTTATCATTACATTTTTAATAACTTAGCTTCATTTCAGTAAATTGTAAATGGAGATAGTTGAGAAAAAACTTGATTATCCCAAGAAGTGGCCACTAAATAGTTATCTTTTAAATTCAAAAAGAGGCTTGAGATACTATTTTTTGGGGTTGCACGATCTGAAAAATAAAAAATTTGTGAAGATAATCATCTTATTGTGTTACCTACTTCATGAACTTGATGTAACAATATTCTATAATAGATTACTAGTCAATATAACATGACCCGTGCATAAAATACCCACATATAACAACAAAAATAAATACAATGTCTAGACCTTAGGAGGTCAAAGACATTTTCTCATTCTTACCTATAATAAATCTACATGGACATAATCAAAATGGTTTCTATATAAAATATGAATGCCAAGAATCCCCATGGCCTTAGGGTTGATGGCCCTTAACTAGCATCCTGAAATAGCTATGGGGCACATGGAGGTAGGGGTTAGACTTTTGGATCCTAGAGATGAATATTTGGTGCTCATCTTACAAACCAAACCCAAACCTTGTTCTCCTTAAGGCATAAGAAGCACTAATTTTAAAACATTAGCCAACATTCCATTCTCAAGGGATTTACTAGGCATATATGGGGGCACATGGTGATGAATACGAAGTGCATGTCTTACAAGCCGAAGCCTACTCCTTATTTCTAATTTCTTCTTGAAGCTTGGGAAGCAAAGAGCTCAACACCATTGGCCAAAGTTCAATTCCCAAATGCTTTACCAGAAAATCATCAAGGCACATGGAGGTAGGAATTAAACTTAGGGAACATATTTCATATTACATACCCAAGCCCACTCTAATTTTCCCCTTAAGACTTGTGGAGTGGGAGCTTGACACCATCAACCTAGGTTCAATTCCCAAGGGTTTTACCCTGCACCTTAGGGCACCTTGAAATTAGGATCAAACTCATGGCATCTAGATATGAGGGCCACATGTTTATATTAAAAATTTAAGCCCACCTTTGTGTTGTGGTTTTTCATGAAATGGTAATTCAAGTGAACTTGATTCAACCTGAGATTAATTTTCCTCAAAAACATGTTAATGCATCCAATTGTTGTGCTATATTGTCATATGTATCCATGTGGAGACAATGTTTTGTGCAGATCAAAAGAAAAGCTCCCTTCCTTGATAAATTTCCATTTGTATCTCTATATATATAGCGACGAGACAAAGGCATAAAGGTGATTTTTTTCCAAACACCTACCAAAAAATGATTGAGAAATTATGTGATACATTGAATGAGAGTAAATTTCCTCTTCGCAAACATCCTTAAGGAATTACAACCAAATTATGATCTTGATTAAAGTGTTCTGTTGTAAATTATTTATCAACATGGACCAATTGGCCTTGAGAAAGTGAAGCTAGCCTACGTCAACTACACTAAAACATGGTGTAGACCTTGAATGTAACAAAGATAGTTAGTAATAGGCTCAAAACCATGGAATTGTACATTAGGCATATTTTTGGAGGCCATGACATACTCCATATTTACAAGAGGAAAAGACTGGTAAAATAAATGCAAACCTCAAAGGATTTGTTGTGATTGTGAGGGCTTGTGGTGGTTATAATGGTGTCGGAGGTAGCAACCATTGAAGAAAATATTTGATAATTAACTTCTAAAATATGAGGAAGTGCGATAGAATGCCTAAAATCACACTTACGACAACCTAGAATCCCTCAATTATGCCTCGTTTAAAGGGCCGTGAAAACTATCATTGTACGAAATTTGTCAAAACATGTTGTAGCAAAAATGATTAATAGCGAAACCCCTCAAATATCTAAGAATTGTAGGCTCTATAATTTTTCATGTATAAGTTTCCCTAGGCTTGTGCCTTAGATATACCATCAATTTATAACCCTCAAAAGTTCAAATGTTTAACATGCATCTATCTTTCCTCTTGCTTTTTTAAAATCTACTTTTCTATGGTTAGGTCTTTAGAGCATCTTTTCCATTCCCTTGGGGCAGAGTGAGGTGCGGAGGATTCTCACAACGGGCTTAGCAACCGAAATGTTGGCCTTCTAAGCATCTAAGCCTTTTATTCGAGCCTTCTACTCTTGCTCCTTTAATTTGATAAATGGCCTCCTAAACTTATCAAATGTCATTGCCTCCTTCTTCTCCTGTCCCTTTAAAATGATAAATAACATCTCAAACTTATGAAATGCTAATGTTATCCTTGCTAATTGTAACAAAATGTAGCACACGGATTAAAACCTAAACATACAAGCATGGCTACAAAAAAACCAATGGATTTTGAATTAGACACCCGAGGTGCCTGTACTCCTCTTTGTGTGCAATACTAAATGTGGGGGTGGAAATGCATTGAAGTTCAAAGTGAAACATACCTTGGCGCCATTAATGGAATAATTATTCAATGCTGGCATTCGATATTGGGTCTGATACTAGTATAACCATAATTTGCAACTCTTTGAAATCTCATTTTCACTCCCAACATAATTCACAACTCTTTGAAATCTAATTTTCACTCCCTCCTTGTGAAAATCCAATGGATATGAAGTTATGGTTGGGAGGGATTTTGTAAAGAAAAATTAAAGCTTACCTTTATAAAAAATTGTAAAATTTTCCTTTGTGTAAAACAGTTATATATAATATTTTATTTTCACTTACATCATATTTTAGTTGTATTTAAGAAACTAACAGGATCTTACATGTTTTTGGTAGTGTTTGAAATTATTTAATGCATGTTAGGTGGTATTTATCATAATAATAATAATTTAGTTTTAAGGTTATTGTTTCTATGCAATGACTTTGCTATTAAATTTTATGGAGGCAAAATCTGAGATGTCGGAAAGAAACAAGTGATTTCAACTTAGTTGTGTTGAAAACATTTAGGTGTTATTGCATATTAGGTGGGTGTAAAAAAATAGTGTATATAGTAAGTGGATTTAATAGTTAAAAACAATTGTTAGTTTCTTAAAAGTCATATGTAAAATTTGGAAGGAGTATAATATGTATCCTTCTTTAGGTTAAATATATTCAAATTGTTGTGTGAATGGGGTTGTAAGACCCTATGTTTTCATCTTGAGAAAATGGAGTTCTCTCCTAGTCACTCACATAGTTTAGGTTGTTGTAAGAAAAGTAGGTGTTTTTCTTTAAGATTTGAACATTTCTTTTTAAGTAGTATGATAATGTGGTTTCAATGAGGCATCAAAAGAGGGAATGAGCATGCACATTTGGGATGCTAATGTTATGTTCTTCTTGAGGCATGAGTGAATGCCTAAGAAGACTCTAATAGGGGTTGAAGAGTTTGAATAGTTAGAGACGTTGGAGGGTTTTAGTCTCAAATAGAGGTGTAGACAAGTAATTTCAGCGCCATGAGAAGTTGTGAAGAAAACTTAAGACATTTAACAAGCTATGTGAAGGAAACTTGGTAGTGGTACTAAGTGAACATTCCTTGATCGAAGTTCATACCCTCACATTAGAACTACGATTTTTCAAGGCAAAGAATAAATGTGAAATAGATGTGAAACACGCTAAAGAAGTTTGCAAGGATATTGCAATATATAGATGGTTACGTTGTGTTGCAAAATGAGGTGTTAGCCCACTCCCATTTTTGATAATTTGTCAACCTTTGAATTTAATTCCTAGTGAATGTGATCAAAGGATATAACCCTGGATATTTTAATAAGCTTTGTAACTCTAATCATCCTGTGATCCAATAAAGAAGTTTTTAAGTATAACCTTTCAGCTAATCTATAACAGTCTTTGAATCCCCTATCACTTGTAAGTTTAGATTATTTAAGTGACAAAATTAAAATTAATAGCATAAACGGTCGATTTGTATTATTGTAGCTCTTGTTACGTAGTCATATTTATGTTCCTAGACTAAATTAGTTATTCGTGTTAGTCATTTTTATTTGTATTACTTATTATCTAGTCATATATTTTAACTCGTGACTAAATTAGTCATTTATGTTAGTTTCTTTTAGTTGGGTCACTTAAAATTGCTCAATTTGGTAGTATTTCAATTGGAAAAATTGTGGTGACTAAATTTTTTAGTCACGTCATCACTAATTTCACCATTTTCTACTAGTGATTAGTTATTTAAGACCATTTCCAGGAAGCGATTCATCCAAGGTGAATCATTGTTCTTGCAAGAGTCTTATTTTTGGAGAATTTATTTGAATAATGAGTGTACTTACCACAATGCTCACAAGGGTGAATATAAAACATTAATCTTTCACATGGTCAAATAGCTCACAATGTTGGGATATAACAATCTATTGTGGCTGTGGAATAGAAGCAAGTGAAGATGGATCATCCTGAAGAAACCTAGCACTCTGAAACTAGATGGGATCAGAATAGTATGAAATATGAATAGGTACATCCTTGTCATATCCAAGAATGCTTATTTTCATGTTATTAACAATTTATTCCCAAGGTATGGTGATGGGCTTAGGAAGTGTAAGTTGAATCTATGCATCTTTATGCAAAACTAATCCTAAAAATACCTCACAAATATTATTAATCTCTGATTGTTGATGGGAGCTAGACTCAAAAAGAGAGTTGTTATGAACAAGAACAAGTTCATAATCATGACTCTTTTGTTGCATCTCATCTTGTTGAAGTTGAGACTCAAGCTCAAAAAACTCAATCTTGTCTTGACAATTTTGTAAATAAGTTCAAATGTTAGAGAGAGTGTCTTTTATGATTTGGACAGTGCTATGAATAGTAGAAAACATTGGAGTGCTTAATAACTCTATCAAATCATTGACTTTGTCTGTTTTCTGAAAAGAACAAAAAGCACTCGGAATCATCTTTGAAAAAAGTTATTGGCTTCAACTAAAAACTCACCTATTGACAATGCAATTTAAAAGGTTCCTACAACAAGCCAAAACTATTTTTTTATAAACAAGTAAATCACTATAGCTTCTATTCCTTAAACAAATTGAATTGATAAATATTTACTACTAAAATTCTAGTTATCTTTAATCGAAGAAACAAGTAGAGTTGAGGGCCCAGCTTAGAATACCCTTGTAGAAAACCCCTCCTTATTCCTTCTTTAAAGGAATTTCACACTAATCTTTTACAACATATTCCTTATTTGAAGTCAAAATTTCATGTTAAACTAATTATCGAAGATTACAACAGGACCGAAGTGTAAAAAATTTGGATTGCATTTCCATATGGATGGAATACATATTCACATCCATCATTTGTTTAGTTATTATTCCATGTCACCAAATTACAAAATTATCAGTCAAGTAAAAATTTATGTTCTCCCACAAAATAGTGCAAACAACTAAACTCGGAATTATGTTGATTTGGAGGGTCAAAAAATAGGCATTGCGTCCTATTATATGACATGTTTGTTGAGACCATCACAAGCCTTTTCTCTATAACATTTTGAACTTGTTGAATTAGAGACATTTCTTTTTAAATCTCCAAACGGAGGCCTACAATCCCAAATTAACTATTCAAGAAAATGGTTATAGATAATACCTTTCCAGATGGTCTCTCTGTTTTGATTTCTCCAGCGATGACAATGATGGCATCATCTAGCAAGCAGACTGATCATTAATTTCATTGTATCTTGACTTGTAATCAACCTTGCAGAGTACACAGGATAATTTTTTCTAACTCAATTCCATGTTTTTATGACTAGGTTTCATGTCTAGACAAGCACCATTGTGCTCAAATTGGTGAAATACTCTACAACACGGTTGGTAGGAGATCTCCAACAATTCCTTTTTCTCTTGGTTATTCTTTCAATGCTTGTAAATGAAAACCTTAGTACCCCTCACTACTACATATAGGACTAAATTCCAACGACATGGTCCGATGGTATGGATCATACTATCGCAAAGGTTAAGAAAAAAAAAATTCTTTTAATTTTGTTTGTGTAAAGTCCCCATGTTTGTCATAATTCGGATGTCCTATTTCTAAGGAGTTGGAATTCCAACGATTGATTTCCAAGTTGTTGAATTTTATATAATATATATATAAATTTATAATATAATATATATATATATATAAATAATATTATAATAATAATATATAATAATATATATATATATATAATAAGTCTTTGATGCTTTCACCAAAGGCACGATCACTCCTTCGAGTTCAAACCACCAGAGTGATTCAAATATGAAAAATTACTTATGTGTCGTGGAGACTTCTATGATCGATTCTAGTCGTGAAATTTCGATGAAATATAAATAATAAATATATAATATTCTTTACTCCTAATATAACTATATATATTATACAAAATTAATAATATAAAATAATATATATAAAACAATATAAATTATTAAATATATTATATAAAGAGGTTATATTCTGTTTGGGAAAGAAGTCAAAACATTAGAAAACTAATTAGCTAGGCTTCAATGATGGGAAATGTTATTTCCCTTGCAATATTTGCAGGAGAAAAGGTCCACGATGAATTTCATA
Source organism: Pinus taeda (assembly GCA_000404065.3). NCBI lineage: Eukaryota > Viridiplantae > Streptophyta > Pinopsida > Pinales > Pinaceae > Pinus > Pinus taeda. The sequence goes on from APFE030134236.1 coordinate 17,625, forward strand.
TGAAATAGTTGATAGACATTGTAGACAGAATGTGCACATTGAAGGGGGGAATGAATATAATCCAATGCTAAGCTATTTATGAATCATTATGTACATATTACTTATATTAATCGTATTTGTAAAAACAATTGTTGTTACAATATCTGTTTCACAGACTAATTTCACATGATTGTTTGTAATTATTATAAAGTCAAGGTGGCCCCCTAGGTATCATTATCCGAATGTGCCAAGGAGTAGTGCTAGAAATAATGTTCTACAAGTTGAGGAACATGGAGTGAATATTGAAGATCAAGATAATGATCCTATGGATGAAGATGAAAATAATAACATAGTTCAACATGATGGGACAAATTAATTGATCCAAGAATTGTTCAAATTAATTGATCCAAGAATTGTTCAACGATCATGAGAACAATGACGTTATGTGTGATGATGAATCTGTGCTAAAGAAGGTAGCGACACCACTTTATGAAGACAAGAGAAAATATTCTCTATGTTACATTAGTGTTGGTGAAATTAAAGGTTTTGAATGGTTTATTAAACACTTATATGACACATATCCTAAGGTATATAATCTAAGATGTTTCATCACATGAAAGGTTCATTTTTTTCCTTTTTTACTGTGTTAATTAATGTGTAGAATAAGAATGCGATATTTATGATTAATATTCTTTACACTAATTAGTGATGTTTTATGTTGTACTAGATTGTTAGGTGAATTTTTGTTACCATCGTCAAATAAGTTACCTCGCACATGCCGAGATTTATATGCCATTATGAAATAAATTGGAATGGAGTATCAAGCTATAGATTCATGTCCTAATGATCATATTATATATTATGGACACCATGCATCGAAAAAAAATCCCTAAATGTGACAGTGGTCGATATTGAACCAATCAAATAACAAAAAAGGTGCCTCAACAGGTTCTTCCTCATATTCCCATAATTCCACATTTGCAGTGATTGTCTAAGTGTCAAAGTATAGCACAATTTATGAATTACTACACACATAAGAGAATTGGAGATGGTTTTCTTCAAATGCCTACATAGTGACTCTCTTTCACATGAGTGTTGTGACGTGGAGGTGGAGGATAATTTATGGAAACATGCACTAGTGAAGGATAGCCTGGCTGATCGACTGCTCCCTAAGATGACCTCATAAGCTCATCTCTGGAGCCCTGTGTCTACATGTTATCATGAACTTATTAATATAAATGAAATATAATACGAACTAAATTAATATATATAATTTGATGATAAGA
>APFE030134239.1:0-11688 GCA_000404065.3 Pinus taeda
TGCTTCTTGACCAAGTTCTCCTTCTATTCCTCCTAGCGGAAGTGGATTGTTTTTCCTTGAAGTGTCAAAGATTGGAGTTGGGAGTTGCGGAGCACGATATGAGAAAGAAAAGGTAGTTTCATAGTCATTTGTTGAGCCCTATTCTTTGTGAATTTTGGGGTTTTATTCCCTATACTTGTGTTTGAAGCCACTAGAATTTGTGTCTATGCCTTTGAGCTCAGTGGGAGGCTTAGTGGATGATCAAATCATTGTGGTGCTTGTTGTATAGCTGATAAACCAACTTGAAAGGCAACCTGAGTCATTTTGGTTCTTGCTAGAGAGTTGTTAATCACCTAGACAATGAACCGTAAACCCCTGTGGTGTTTGCTATGAAAAATTAATTGATAAACCACATGGATAGTGGATTCAATCCCCTGGACTAAGCAATACCTCATCTGGTCCCGGGTGAAGTTTTGTGAGTGGACCAAGAAGAGTAAGTGAGTTATTGTGGTGCTTACTATTAAAGGATAGGTCATAAACCACCTAGACAATGAAATCCATCTCTAAGTGCCTATTTAAATGATTGGTGTGAGGTCCTTAGAGTAATAATTCCCTTAGACTATGGATCCAAGGACCTCACACTATAATAAAGGTTATAGTGTAGTTGGCCTATGGTTGGGTGGATATTTGGTGTCTCTCCTTCTGTTTCCAACCATTTCAATATAAACAAATAAGATTAATGCAATTTTATACTAAGCTATGAAATGTAATGTTTTATGAACACAAATGTTTAGTATGGATTCATGAATATGCATGAATGTTGGCAATTGTCTGACTGGTACAATATTTTATTATGCTCATACTCATGTTGATGTTTTATGCGTTAAGAAATGGATAAATGACTTGATACTGCTAATTCAGATTGCAATTATGATGGCTATATATAGACTATAAGAAATGTTTCATCCATCTTACTTGATAGTTATGGATATTAAACGACGGGTCTATAACCGTGACTCTCTAGAGAAGTTGGGTGAATTTGTATGCTACCCATTAGATTATTGATAATTTAAATGTCTTGGTTATGTTAGCCAATCTATATTGGAGATATAAATATTTTCCTATATGTTGTGACTAGATTAGTAGAGTGGTGTTAGATCAAGAGTGGTCACTCCCTCTTTCCCTCAACTATGTTTTAATTTGGTGGTGCTTTATCCATCATTGGGTTGGGGGATTGATAGAAATATAGAGTAATATGAGGGTGGTTCTAGGCTTAGCTTTTCCCACTGTGAAGACCCCCTTGTGTTTTTCTTACCTTGACCTAGGCGTACTGATGGTGACGGGTCAACCTAGTTGTGGTTCCAATGTGGAATCCTACCATTGCTCACCACCCACTGCTCATTGCTTACCGTTGTAGGCTATTGTAGGTGTAGTACCATATAATGGGTGTGATGACAAGGGTTAAGTTGACCCAACCATTGTTTCAATGTGAAACTCTATTGCCACCCATTAGTTTCCTTTTTGTGATTTAGTGCGTTGTGAAAGTGATATGAGTGCACCCATGGGGTGGGGTCGATATGATCCTAGGCCTAGTGTAGGGATCACCACCTCTTCTTTTCTTTGGTTGAATGGTAATGTTGTGGTGATAATGCAAACAAGTGGCTGACTCAATTTGGTGTTGACCTGGCATGGAAGGACCCATTGTGATGAATTGTCATGGTCACTAAAGTTTGGTGGAGACCACGTGCGCACCACATGCCTAGTGTGATGACATGACCTCTTTTTAATAGTTTTACCTTCAATCGAGCATAACTCACAATCTTGAGGTCGAATTGTGGTAAAATTTATATCTCCAAAAATATTTCAATGAGTTGAGTATGATGGCGAGGTTAAAATCTAATTTTACAAACTTGCGAAAAGTAGCCTTTTATAACCCCATCTTCATAATAGGCCTTGGGGGTCTAGTTGAAGAAAGTAGATAACACCTTCCACTACCAAGATAAGGTCGCAGGGTTAGAGTGTGGTTATAGAGTGGTATCAGAGCTAAGGCTCAACACTAGACCTTTAGGGATAAAGTTAGAGGCTCTTATACAAAGTGGTATTAGAGCCTAGGTTTAACACTTGGACTGAATGGGCCTTGTAATAAAAAAAATTAGGACTATGAAACTAAAGTGGTATCAGAGCGAAGGTTCAACATTGGACCCGAAGAGGCTCATGCACAGATGATAACATTTAATGCTCCATTTTATCTATCACATATGTTGATTTTTGGTTTGTAGTTGTTGTGGTTGCTAAACTTTATAGAATGTTGATGTGCTATTTTGTTTCCTAATTTGCATATTGACATGGGTTTTTATTTTTTGAGAAACTTTAGCTTATCATGCTTCATGTTGACAGACCAAGGTGATAAATTAATATATTCATGCCAAGTTTAATTAATAATTATGTGTTTGTAACATTGCATAAGAAGATATAAATTCTGACAAGGAAATAAAGTAATGAGCACCAAAATGGTAGAGTGAAACATGCCTAGTTCATATCATCATCAAGAATAGGACTCAGTGAGAAAAAGGTCAGAGAAAAATCCCCTTGATTGGATAGATATCATTAAGAGTTTAAAGGTTGAATTGAGAAGTTGAAATGCAGATAATGAAAGGATATTTAGAGTACAAGAAAGACAACTAGAGGTGAATTGTAGTGATTTTGCAGATCTTATCAGATATGCGAAGGGAAAACCAACATGAGATTGGTACGAACTATCTAGGAAGGAACACATCCAATAAAGGTTCATCTAAGATCTAGGAGTAGGGATTGAAAACCAATAGGGTAGAAGGCATAAGTCGAGAAAATGACATAGGAAAGTAAGTGAAGACACAATGAGCGGAGAAAATCCACTCAACACTCTAGAAAGAGAGTCAAGCCCATGACTGGTTGTCTACTGTTGCAACCATAAGACACCATCAACAAAAGAGAAGTGAGAAAATCTCAATGCCAGAGGAGTTTAAGAAGAAAAAATCCCCTACCTTTGATGGAGAAATTAAGAAGGCTAAAGAGGAAGAGGCTTGACTGTTGGGAATGAAGAAATACTTTAGTTTCCATGACTACTTTGCAAACATGAAGGCTAGAGTATCCATTTTTAATTTAAAGGGAAAGGTTGATATATGCTGGGAAGAATTGAGAAATTTCAGGGGAATTAGAGAAAAGGAATTGTTGTGAAAGAAATTTGAGAAATATTTCCATGAGAAATACCTTTCTGAGAGGTAATACAATAACAAAATTAAGGAGTTGCATGAGTATAAGCTATGACAACTCACTTGGGAGGCTTACACCAACAAACTTTTGGAGCTATTGAGGTATGTCCTATATATCAAGGATGACAAGGTGAAGATCCAAAAATATCTCAGTGGGTTACCAAAGTCTTACCAAGACAGAATTGAATTTTTTGAACCAAGAACTTTGGAGGACACCATCTCAAAATCTAAGTACTTTTATGATTAGTCTAAGCATAAGGCTTAATTCCGATCATATTGGAGAAAGAAAGATAGTTCTAGTTTCAAGGGGAAAGGAAAAAAAATCCTCTAGATACAAGCAAGATGGGAAAAATGATAAGTTAAACACTCCCACCATGGGTGAATTCCAATGGAATTTCCTTGCTACCAATAGATATCAACCTACTAAGCCAACGAGATAAGAGGTTAAGGATCCGAAAAGAAATCCATTGCAATGTTGTGGATGTGGAGAGACATAGGCTGAAGGATTTCCCTCACCAAAAACAAACAATAAGAAGTTGTATAATGTTTAGGAGGCAACAATGGTGAAAAATATGGCTTAGAGTGACTTGAATTTATGCTAAATTGAACAATAGGAAATCAAATCATCAAGCTTCAATAATCAAAATGGAAGGTATGGCAATTAACCAACCCGTTTCAATTTTGATTGATCCAAGTTATAATTTCATTTATATCATCCCAAAGGTTTCAGAGAAATGTGCTTTGCAAAGGAAGACTTGTGTTGAGTTGTGGTTGGTACAACCAGCTACGGGAGTAAAAATGTGAGTAACAAACTTACTAGAATTGTGCCCCATGGAGCTACATGGCATGTCCACTGCGATCACCCTTAACCTACTGCCTTTGGGTTCATATGAAATTTTGATTGGTATGGAGTGGCTAACAACCCACAAAACTAAAGTGGATTGCTATGATAAGTTACTAGAGTGCCTCAATGATGAAGGTGATGAAAGAAAACCACAAGGACTAAGCGAGTTTGCCTCTGTTAGGAAAATATCAGCACTGTAGGTGAAGAGATGCAGCAGAAAGGGGTGTGTCTTGTTTACGGTCCAAATGAAAAAATTACAAGAGTTCATGGAAACTAGAAAATAATACCACCATGTCTTAAAGAAATTCAGTGACATGTTTCTAGAAGAGGAGTCGAGATTGCCAATGAGGAGAGAAAATTGATTTATCAATTGAGTTGATTCGGGGAGAAATGTTAGTCTCGTAGGCCCCATATTATATGAACATGCCAGAGCCAGTAGAGTTAAAGATACAATTAAAGGAAATGAGGGATAAGGGGTATATTAGATTGAGTGTGTCACCCTAAGGAGCACAATGTTGTTTGTGAAGAAAAAGGATGGAACACTACAACTATGCATCAATTATTGGTAGCTAAATAAAGCCACAATGAGAAACAAGTACCCATTGCCAAAAATCAATGGCCCATTTTATCAACTAATAGGTGTTGTGGTTCTATAAAATAGACTTGAGATCTAGTTACCATCAGGTCTATATTAAGGATGAATACATCCACAAGATGACATTCAGGACAAGTTATGGACACTATGAATTTGTGGTGTCATTTAGGCTCACAAATGTCCCAACCACATTTATGTTTCTGATGAACAACATTCTTAGCCCGTATTTGGATAAGTTTGTATTGGCTTTTTGCAGATGAAATCTTGGTTTACTTGAAAACCAAAGAAGGGAATGAAGAGAATTTGAAAGTCATGTTGCAATTGCTGAGGGAACACAAGTTGTATGCCAATCTTAACAAATGTAATTTCTTCTAATCAATACTTGGGACATGTAATTTTGAGAGGAGTGAATGTGGACCCCGAAAAGATTAAGGCCATAATGGATTGGTGCAATTTATGAAATATCATGGAGGTAGGATTGTTCATGGGATTGGCCGAATATTACTAACAATTTATTAGAGATTTTTCAGATATTAGACATCCAATCACAACCTTACATAGGAAAGGAATCAAATTGCAATGGACATCAAAGTGCACATGTAGTTTCGAGCATCTTAAGGGATTTCTCACACAAGGACCTACTTTGAGGATAGTAGACCCAAAGAAGGACTTTCTAGTTTGCATAGATGCCTATAATGAAGGACTAGGTGGAGTCTTGATGCAAGAAGCACATGTAATGTTTTATGAATCATTCAAGGAAACTAAATGAATATGAGAAGAACTATGTCATTCATGACTTGGAGCCCTCAAAAATAGTGCACGCACTAAAGATGTGGAGGCACTACTTTCTTGGAAGAAAATTTGTGTTGATGTTAGACCATGGAGGGCTGTAATATTTGTTTTACTAGCCCACATTAAATGCAAGACAAGCCATGTGATTGAATTTGATTAGTGAGTTTGATTTTGAGATCAAGCGTATTAAGGGTAAGGAGAATATAAAGGAAGATACACTTAGTAGAAGTCTATAGGTGGCTCACTTGGCAACCATGAGAATTTGTGAATTTGAAATCAAAGAAAGGATCAAGGAGGAATTACAATATGATAAGCACTTCCAGCATGTGAAGGGATGCTTATATCCAGAGCCAATGGGATCATTGAGCAAGAATTACAAGCTCACCGATGATGGTATGTTGCTGTTTAGAGATAGATGGTATGATCCTTATGTGATTGATTTAAAGAAGCCATAATGGATGAGTTTCATAGAAGTCCTTATTCAGGTCATCTTGGATATCATAAAATGAGAACAACCATAAAGAAAGCATACTATTGGCCAAGAACAAAAAAGGAAATTGTTGAAGACATTGCCAAGTGTCTAGAATGCTAGCAAGTCAATATAGAATGTAGGCACCCAATAAATTTTTTACAACCAATTCCAACTCTTGAATGGAAGTGGAAAGTCATGTCCATGGACTTAATCATAGGATTTCCAAGAATATTGAGGCAAATGTTGCTATAACAATTGAAATGGAAAATTGAGTAAGGCAACTCATTTTATAATTGTCAAATCTGCCCACAAATCCATTGACATAGCTCAGATCTTCATGAAAGAAATATTCAAATTACATGCTATACGTAAGAATACCGTTTTAGATTGAGATGACAAATTCACATTAAGTTTTTGGAAGGCATTGTTTATTGGTTTTGGAACCCAAATAGCTTTTAGTACCACATATCACACTTCGACATATTGTCAAACGAAAAGAGTGTACATAATTTTAGAGGATATGTTGAGGATGTATGTCATGCATCATCCAAAAAGGTGGGGGGAATTCCTAATGTAAGTTGAATTTTCATACTACAATGGTTTTCAAAATTCATCGAGGATGAGCCCCTTCAAGGCCTTGTATGGCAGAAAATGCAACACTCCCATTAAGTGGAATGACCTAGAGAATAGAGTGGTTCTTGGACCAGACATGCTAATGGAGTAGGAAGTGCTCAATATTAGGCACAAATTGAAGGTTGTGTAAGATAGACAAAAGATTTATTAAGATCAACAAAGAATACACAAAAAATTTCAAGTAGGAGATCATGTATATCTCCGCATCAGACCTAGGAAGAGCTCATTTAAAAGTGGGGTCTCGTTCTAAGTTACCATCTAGATTTTGTGGACCATTTCAAATTTTGGAAAGAGTGGGACCAATGGATTATATATTTTCCTTACTGCCCACAATGAAAGCACATTATGTATTTCACATTTATTTGCTTAAGAAGTATGTACGTGACACTAATAATGTTGTTCATTGGTCTATGATATAGGTGTAATCCAAGGGAGAGTTCCAACCATAACCATTGCGCATCCTGGATCAAAGACAGATCACACCCCAAAATCGAGTAATAGAGTAGGTCAAAGTGCAATGATAGAATTTTAGACTAGATGAAGCAACCTGGGAGATGGAAGATCGAATAAGGATGTTATACCCATTTTTGTTTAATGTATAAATGAATGTAACTGTTATACACACAAATATTAGGACTTATTTTTGTTTAATGTTTATAGAACATCAAGGATGGTGTTCACTGAAGGGGGTGGGGTCTATAACAACCCTATTTGTTACCCCTATATTTTACATATGCCATTGTGTGCTACAACGTAAGAGTCATGGTTGGTTGGAGTAGTTGGACTATAAAATCAAACTTAAATGTAAACACTCATTGACTGGACTAAGGAGAGGATGACATATATCCATAACTATTAGGGAAGAGGAAGCTTTCTTGCTTGAAAAGCCACAAATCTGCCTTGGACATTAAGAAGGGAGTTAGTTTTGACCAAATTGGGTTATCTTTGCCTGACAAGTTATGAGAATTTTACAAGAGCGGGAAGGGTGCAGGATCAAACCCACCTCTCCTCAAAGATTGAGGAACAACATAGTAGTGGAGGAATATTTGTGAAAGTAAGTAGCAAAAAAGCTAGGATAAATAATGGATAGATAGTGACTGACATATGGTGGATAGATGATGGATGGAAAGGACATAGTTCTGTTTCTTGATCAATTCATCCTTCTATTCCTACTGGGTGTAGTTGATTGTTATTCCTTAAAGTGTCCAAAACTCGAGTGAGGAGTTGTGGAACATGAAAGGAGAAAGAAAAGACAATGATTGACTTAATTGCTAAGCCTCGTGCTTTATGAACTTTGGGGTGTTATTCCCTGTGCTTGTTTTTGAGGCCACTAGACCGTGTGTCTATTCCTGTGAGGTCAATGGGAGGATTAATGGATGACTAAATCACTATGGTGCTTATCGTATAGCTGATGAAACACTTAGAAAAGGAAAAATGAGTCACTGTGGTGCTTGTTAGAGAGTTGTTAACCACTTGGACAATGGAATGTAGACTACTGTGGTGATTGCTATGAAAAGGCAACTAATAAACCACTTGGACAGTGGATTCAATCTTTTGGATTGAGCAATACCCCATTTGGAACCTGAGTGAAGCCCCGTGAATGGAATCACGAGAGTAAGTGAAATATTGTGGTGCATACTATTAGAGGATAGTTGATAAACCACTTGGAGAGTGAATTCCATCTCTGAGTGCCTATTTAAACCATTGGTGTGAAGTCCTTCGAGTAAGAATTCCCTTAAGATATGGATTTGACTTGAGGGTGGTTAGTTTCAAGAAAGGTTGCAATATAGCTGGCCTATGGTTGGGTGGAGAGTTGAAGTCCCTCCTTTAGTTACAATCCATTTTAATATAAGCAAATAATTATAATATAATTTTATATTGACCTATGAAATGTAATGTTTTATGAATGCAAATGTTTGGTATGGATTCATGAATATGCATGGATGTTGGTAAATGTTTAATTGGTATAAGCCTCTATTATGCTCATACTCACAGTGATGTTATATATGTTAAGAAATTGATAAATGACTGGATAGTTTGATTCATATTGTAATTATGATGAATATATATAGAATATAAGCAATGCTTCATCCATCATAAAATATTGTTATGAATATGAAATGCTGGGTCGACAACCATAAATCTCTTGAGCAGTTGGATGGGTTGGTGTGTTACCAATTAGATTATGGATCATTTAAAGGTCCTAGTTGTAAGTTTTTGTAGCATCAGATGTGTTCTAGCCACGAAATATAGTGGAAAGGCTAGAATACATGAGATATCCAAAACCCAAAAATTGTTTATGGAAATTTCGCCTAGAATGTCTCAATGAGATTATTAACTTTTTCTAAAATATTTTCTAAGCCTAAACTTAGGGAATATGGTTAATTAATCAATATTAATTGAGATAAGGTGAGAATCATATAGAAACTCACATAGATCAATCCAGATATTATCCTAGCCATTAATTATGTTTTAATCTTGGTTTTTGGTGCTCCAACAATGGATTATAACAAGAGTTCAATGTGGTGGTGGAGAATACACCAGTACAAATACTCAATTGCCCAGACAGTTCGATTTTCTCAGTAATAGTAGCTCAATAGAGAAGATAGATTGAGAGGGTGAGTAGTTGGTGGAAGAGGAGGGTAGCAACGTTTCGAAAGGAAGGTTTCCAATTCCTGGAAGAGGAAAAGGAAGGAAGACCGAAATTCTCATAGGGTCAGCGTAAGCTCTGTGTGAAGGGCGACTCAGGAGGGTCAACGCAGAGGCTAGGGATGTAATTTCGGAGGTAGAAATTAGCTGTGGGGTGAGATAAATTCTCACAATAATTTTTCCAGTATTTTCCTCAGATTAGATTTCTAGTTAGGTATCTAAATTATTGTACTCAGAATTGTTGTTGAAGAATAATAATAGAAACCTCATCTGCTGCACCGATTTTCCTGCTTTGGTTTTTTCTAGGGACAATTGTCCAAAAATAGTTGTGTCAAAATTCTTGTGTGTGTGCTAGAATTTCTCAATTTTCAGTATTTTATTTTGTGCAATATTTTTATGGTAAAAATTTTAGTCGTGATTTTATTCATTGTTTGTCGTAGCAAATAAACTGCATAGTTAATATTTTAAGTTAGAAAAATAATTTCTAGTTGCTGCAATAGAGACTAGACAATCCACGATTGGTATCCCTTTGCATTTTTCTTAACTTGAATTGGGCATGTCGATGGTGATGGGACGACTCGACCATGCTTCTAAAGTTGAACCCTGTCACTACTCACCACTCATCTTTGTAGGCTCTTATAGGTGTAGTAATATATAATGTGCGCATAAACAAGGTTTAAGTTGACCCAAGTGTGGTTATTATGTGGATCCTTGTCGCCGCTTACTGCCTGCTTCTTTGTGATCCGATGCATTGTGAATGTGATATGAGCATGATGGTGGAGTAGGGCCAATCTTACCATGATTCAAGTTTGTGGGGAATGTGACCGCCTACTTGCTTTGGTTGAATGGTAATGCTGCGACGGTAATGCAAATGAGTGGCCAAGATAGGTTGGCAAGGAGCTGACATGGCAAGATACATTGTGAGGACTTGTTAGGGTCACTAAATTCTGGTGGAGACCACATGGCCAATGGGATGACATGGCATATTTGATCAAGTTGATCTCTAACTGAGCATAACTCACAATCCTGTGGTTAGATTGTGGTAAAATTTATATCGCCGAAAATATCTCGACACATTGATTATGATGGCGAGGTCGAAATATAATTATGCAAACTTGAGAGAAGTAGAATTTTACGACCCCACCATCATAAAAAGCCCTTGGGGTTAGGTTAAAGTAAGCATGTAACACCTTTTATTTCCATGATAATGTTTGTTGAGCCTCAAACCTGCACCTTCCTATACACCCTCTCAGCCTTCTTTTTCCACTTACTTCATCCACCCAGTTGTTAAATCATTGCATTATAATCTAAAAAGAATTTTTTATATGGTTTTCTGACTAGGCTTATGACTGTTGTTTGGTTTAGTTTTTTTGTTCATGCAGCTGCGGAAACTTGTCAGTTTCCGCAGCCAGCATAGGTTTCTGCAGCCAGCACAGGATTCCGCAGCTATTTTGTTAAAAGCTGTGCTACAGGTGTCCTATGAAGAAACAAGCTACATGGGCAAGCTCTAGGTGACGGATACATGGAACGTGTCCCTTCAAATAAGCCAAATCATCCATGGAAGGTCACGGTCAACGAAGGTCAAAGACAAAGCCAACCAAAGAGTTCAGCGGTGGCACGTCTCTGTTTTGAGCACGTGAACATTACGTGGCATAGTCCTCAGCTCACGAAGACACCAGCACACCTGGAGATCATTCCCATAACCTGAATCCAACAGCTACCACTCTGGAGATTTAATAGACATGATTACAGTTACACTAGATCTCGGCTGAAGGGATCTACGTGTCTTTGGCAACACAGTCAATAGCGTAGGAGTTAGTTGGTTAAGTTTTAGCATTTTGGCATTATAAATAACGCATCGATGAACACTGTAAAGAAGCTTTTTGGGATATGTGAATTCTGAACTGTTTATATATGTGAATTCTGAACTGTTAGTTATCGCCCCATTGTTTTATATGTTGCTGTTTTAAATATATGAGAAGACTTTTTTGAGCTTATTCGTGTGACTACTCGTTGACTAGCTGAAGTGGCAGAGGGCCCCTGCACGCTGAAGCCTTGTAAAGTTTCCATTTAGTTTTATTATGTTTTTGTTTTTATAATCATTAGCTTGTACATAACACACTGTTTCTTAACTCACTGCTGTTTATATTTTCATCTCTGTTTTCTTATAGCTGTCAACTGATCAGTGCTTTTCTGCAGGTTTTCTTAGGCAGCCCAGGCAAATTTTCATCTTTTTGATAACTATTGGCATATGAGATCATCTTGTCCTTCCTGCTAACTTTCATTTTCTGAAGTTTAATTTCAGCACTGTCCTTTCCAAGTTGTGATTTGCTTATTTATTTTTCTGTTATTTAGATATCATACTGCTCACTAGTTTATGGTTTCTTTCTATAGTCAAGTGACTCTATTAGCAAGAAATCTGAATATTACTAACTGTAGTGTGATTTAGTTATCATATTGCTTAAACTTATTC
>APFE030134241.1:0-10173 GCA_000404065.3 Pinus taeda
GACCCGAAGGGGCTTGCGCTTCCTAGGGCAAGGTGAGAGGCCCTTTGTGAAAGGCTTCTGGTGAAAGGCAAAAGTTGAAGGCAGGTGCGGCTGGAATCCCGAGATGTATCCATCCATGTATCCATATTTCTCAATTAAGGCGGACGAGCAATAAATCCCTCGACCCTCCTCCTTCCAACCGTTTAGGGTTGGCCCTTTTCGTCTCTTTTCCTTGGTCTTGCCACTCTCGATTCTTTCCTCTATTCCAGCCCAGAGAATCAATCTATCCTTCTTGCTGCTGCCCCGTAGAGCTGGTGTGGGGCTTTGCATGCTGTACCAAGACCTCTGGAAGCTTTCTTTATATATAGGGAATACAGCTAGGCGAGATAGGCGATACAGCTAGGCAAGATAGGCAAGCGCTATTCATTTACTGACTTGGAAGGGAGGGTAATATCTATTCTTTTCTTACTGACTTGGCTATGCGAACACAAGGAGAAGGCATGTAACGTATTAATATATAAGGGAGCCTGCCCTCCTAATAAGATATCTGCCTGCCTAATAAGATATAAGGACCCCTAGCCTAAGACCCCCAAGACCCCTATTGAACTAGAAAACTATAATAAGGAGGGGGATTGTTCAGTTAAGCACCCCGGTAGGAGGAACTGTCCGGGCTGGTTGAACAATACAAATCTTTTCTGTCCGGTGAGAGGGTAGAAGCCGTAGCTCCGGGGTGAAGGCTATTAGTTCTCCCTGGGGGTGTGGGATGGAGAGTAGAGAATCTGGCCCCTACTATTGGTTAGGGCGACGAGCTGAGCTTCCATCCTTGTTATCGCGTAAGTGCGACGAGCTTCAATGTTGGGAGGCAGGGACCATAGTAGCTAGAGAAGCAGGAAGGTCAAGGTGCCCGGAGAGACAGAAGTTTGCCCGGAGAGACAGAAGTGAACAAATTGATTTCCGCCCCCGGAAGGTAATAGAATTTCTAATCGCCTTAGCTTTCATGGACCAAACGAAATAGTTTTTGAGAAATCAAAGTTGGGTTGGAGTCTCTCTCTGCTGGAGTCTCTGCGTCTGTCCCAGCAGCTGGACCATAAAAAGTTTTGATTGGCCGGAAGGAACTAGCCGGTTGACTCAACGATTGTTCTTTCTTTCCTGTCCCGGGAGGCCGGGAAGTATATTAGTTGTTAAGGACCCCCGGTTGGATAGTATAGAATCTGTGAAGGCCATCCGAGGATAGCTCATCCAGCCGTCCAGAAGTAGGCCTGAACTGAACACCTTCGGTTAACCCCACTACCTAACTTTCAATTGATGTTCATTACCTTGGCCTATTCAATACCGGATAACGCTAACACCGGAAGGCCAGACGAGTTGCTAGTCGATGCCGGAAGGTGTTAACTCAACCGGAAGGAAGAGGCTTGGGCTCCAACTGGTGCTATTGATGCATTGCCCTCATCCATTTTTGTTCCATCCGAGGGTGTATTAGCTGGCCATCCAGAGAACAAGGATGGAAGCTCGTCGAATACCCTCTAGTCATTTATTAGATCCCGGTAGTTAGATTGTTCTCGCCCGGTAGTTAGATCCCGGTAGTTAGTCTCAACCGGAGGACCCAGGAAGGAATTTGATTCTTTCCCTACCCTCTCTGACCATCCTAAGTTTGATACTGTGGGTTAACCCGCCCGATGGTCCTCTCTGTATTGGCTGGGACCCCCCCTTAACGAGGAGCTACCCTAAACCGGGGGTGGAGAAGGCCCAGGGAATCATAGCCCATCCTTCAGCATTGTTGGGGGCATCCATCCTTTGAATAATCCATCCATGAGGCAACGGGTGAGTGAGGTACCTATAGTTGTTGAGGTGGGAATGAAGGCTGCTATGTTGCCTACCCTACACCCCCGGTGTTCAGTTCAGGTAAGCTATAACTAGCTGGGTTCAGACTCGATGGGAGCATCCAAATAAGGTAGCTCGAGCTATCCATCCAAATTAGTTGGGCGGGGGTGAAGACAAGCCGGTTGGATTGTTCGGAAGAGGCGCTCCTACTAATAGTTCTATTGCAATGTAACTCCCATCCAAAAGCTGGTCGGATCGATGGAAAAAAACCAACTGTGGGTGGGGGAGGGTAGTTGAGGCATCCCAGCAGTTCAAGATGGAACTCAGTATCAATTTGTGAAACTGAATCAACGGCTTGGGTGATTTCCCCTTAGCTTGTTTGGCGCCTTGCTTGGGTGAGTCGCGTAGCCTATGATTTGTTTGGCGCTGAGCTTCTATTGGGGTGGGAAATTCCCTAATGAAAGGTGGCGTTGCCCCAAGGAAAGCGCCTGACCTTCCCGATCGATAAGCCAACATTCACTTTGGTAGCTGACATCGATTCGCCGACACGATTCGCCGATCGCCCCAATCCTCCCTTAGAAAATAGCCTTATCGCGAAGTGCCGTAAGAGCGCTTGACTCGTTAAGGAGCTAAATGCATCATCGACTGTAGGAGAGGAATGCGAGCATGGCTCGACCAACCTTAGTTACTTATTAGATGGGCCCACCCAATAGCATCAAGGCCCTCTCCGACAGTCAGTGTACTAACGCACCCTCACCATTCGGAATAGTGAGTACCTCCTCACCATATGAATAGTGAGTGGCTCCGCCCTCCCCCTCTCTCTATCAGCGAAGCCCCCTCTCCTCTCCTTATTCAGTCGACCCCTAAAGGTCCTTATAGTCGAATGCTTACGCACCCGAAAGGGTCCTTGACGTCGAGCCCCTACCGTCCTCACCATCGGAATGGTGAGCCCTACCGGTCTCTTCCTCTCCTTATCATCGAGCCCCCTAAAGTTCCTGACAGTCGACCCCTACCGTCCTCAACCAAGATAGTAGTGCTTCCAGCCCCTCTCCCTCCTTCTCAATATATAAGTAACCAAAGCAGTCGAGTGTGCTTACGCACCCTCACCATGAATAGTGAGTGCTCCGCCCCTAAGAGTAAGGCCTTGCCCCTCCTATTTCTTCGCTGGCGGCTTCGCACCTTGCTCAGGCCTTGCCTTGTAGGGTGGCCTCACTTTGAAGGGGGCGAAGGCCGACCAAATGATAGACCAAATGAGAAGGGGAGAAAGCTCAGGCCCCCTGATATATTGAAAAGGGAGCAATAGATGCCAGGCCTGAGATATCGACCGACTTGAACCTCGATATACTCTTGGGACTTCCAGCCTGGTATGATCAATTGTCCATGGCTCTGCTCGAAACCTAACTATTATATATGTCATTTGGACCAGTGATTCCAGTCATTCTTTATATACGTAATTACGTCATTCATTGGTGACTTCGAGACCAGAGATAGTGACATTCATTATATATGTCATTATGCCATCGCCGGATGAATGAGGGAGAAGCATATATGGGTATATGTCATTACGCTTTAAGGCTCAACCATATGCCCCACCACCCCATAAGCATCAAGGACCAGCAGGGGCTCGACTGTTAGCCCCCCCACCCAATAAGTCAATTGAAATTTGAAACCCGCTACAGTAAAGGGAAAGCGCTATCTCTCTTTCCTTGGCCCGCTACAGGCGGGAACAAAAGCAAGCGATAATAGGCCGGAAAAAGCCTTTCAAATAGTACGGAACACAAGCTATCTCTCCCCCGCCCCCAAAGCCTGACCCGCCCCCGGACTATTTGTGGGGGAGGATAGGGGAATCTCTTTCCGGAGGGATGGGGGGCGTGGAGAAGTAAGAACAGAATAACCTACCTCGGTATAAGCATCTTTTTTACCATCATAGTGGGGAAGGAAGCATTTGCCCCTGTTGCCTTTTAGCCATATAAAAGGGCATACCATAGAAAGAAAGCATGGATAAAAGAGACTTAGGACGTAGGGAGCACACATCGAACTAATACTGAGTCAAATAGAAAGTAGGATCTGGGCGAGACGATGACTCTCAAACAGGAATTGAATAAGTGAAAACGACAGGGATGGGGGAAAAGGTAACAGGAAAAAGACCAGTTCCCTACCTATGTTATTATTATCCATCCCGAAGTGGGGCCATTTCCTACAGGATATATAAGTCTCAAGGGTAGGAACAGTACTATCACCATCCGAGCCAGTCCCGGATTGAAAGCCCTTGCCCTGTACCTATAAGTTCAAGTAACAGATCTGGTTGCCCTGGTCCCATAGCCCGCTACTTCCCTTTGTACGGCTCCAGATTCACCACCATCACTTACAGCATATCCAGGCGCAGATAAAGATCCATATGCATATCCTACAAGGACATATCCTGTCCCGGTTCCAGGTGTGGTTGAAGTTCGATTGCCAGTTTGAGATCCTCTCGTTTAAGAGGCAAAGCTACCATCGGCAGAGGTCAAAGTAAAGGCATAACCCCTAATAAGTAGAGTATATATGGTGGTAAAAATATGTAATGGTCAAATGCTTTCACTCGACCATTAACGGAACCTGGAACGGATTGTTCTAAGGATGCTTCAACGGGTTATGAAACGGGCTATGGTCTTGGAATCAAGCGAAGGGAAGCCTTTGTCCCTACGGGGGAACCCCTTGCTTTCCTAACGTCAAGCAGGCCCCTGCCGGTCCTTGCCCCGTAGACCTTTGCCTTTGGTACCGAAGGCAGCAGCAAGAACAGAGGTCAAGAAAGCATAAACAGAGGCGGTTGCGAAAGCAGATCCAAATATTGTTCGAACGGATCCATTTGCAGTTCCAGCTCCTTGGCCAGTGAGAACCCTTTTTCCAGCATAAGCTAGAGCTCCTCCTAGAAGTGGTGGTGTTCTGCCATTGCCTGTACTTTATAGGAGCTATCTTTAACAACTCCCCAAACGTATCCATCAGCGTATACCAAACATACGTCAGTCAGTCTCATCTTGCCATCCATCACCACCTGCCATTCTGCCCCGATCAAACCCAGGGCCCACCCGTACAAATAACACACGTCCATGGTAAGTCAAAGGCCCAGTTCCTATCTATCGGGAAGTAAAAACCACCCGCCTAATAACCATAAGAGGTGGCTACAGAGGCCGAAGCTAGAGAGGTTGCATATCCAGTTTACCGAGTGAAGGCATAAGGAGGGGCGGGGCGGGTAACCCACCACCGCAGAGACAGGGACAGATACAGAGGTAGGAGCGGATTCACCTAAAATTGCTTAAACCTGGTAAACGACGAATTCTCGGTCTATCCTATACCTGTAGTGTGCGTGCTCATGATCACGCCTGCAGCTTCTGCCTCTCCATATGCTTCAATTGATGTTTGGGCTGGGCCAACTACTGAGTAAACCGGTTATGAAACTGGATCATCCGTAGAGGGATCTGGATCTTTACGAGGTGGTGGCCTTAGAACTGAACCTTAAGTAGGTAGGTCCATCCGTATATGCATATGGCCTTGGAATGGGATAAACTCCAATTGGTTATTCGACTGGAAATGGAACCTCCAACTCCGCCTTTGCTCCCTTTACGAGATCCACTGATTCTAGTTCAATGGATTATTAGTAAACCGCAGCTTCAACGAGTTGAAAAAGATCAATCGCTTCCGAGTAAACTAAGTCCATGGGCTCTCCAACAGGTTATGCATCTTGATATCTAACAGGGGAACGAATTGCCTATGCCTATTCTGCCTTTGCCCCCGCTACTGGGTCTTCAATTGATGGATCAACCGAAGAAACTGGGTAAAGTCCATAAACTCGGGCAACTGAATCTACATATGGATCTTAGTAAACAAGAGAAACTGCGAGTGGTGCTGCTTCAACGGGTTATGAATCCACCCCGGCCATGCTTGTCTTTGCCTCTGATGCTAGTGGTGGTTTTTTACCAATGGGTTAATCTGAAACTACCGGGACTGGTTCTCGATCGCTATACTTAACTGGATCAATGACTGGAACTGGACAAGGTGATACTGGTGGATCTGCTACTGGGTCATCCTATGCTTCTAGATAAACAAGTGGATCGGCCTCTCGAACGGGCTCTGCCTTTTTCTCCATCTCTTCCTTCGCCTTCAGTACTTCTTTCTCCGTTGCCTATGTCTTCGCCTTTTCTCCCTTTGCTGCTGGTGATGGTTCGCCCCGGTAAACAAGCGTGGGATCAGGATATGAAACTACTGGGATTGGATCAAGATCAACTTTTACGTAGCGAGCTGGCATTAGTCAAGGCGTACTCGCATTAATCTTATTCTCATACTCCTTCTTCTTATTCTTGCTGTTTTCTGGCTTAGCCTTGTCCCTGGTTCCGCTTTGGGTAAGATTGTCAAACTGCCCCTGGAGTTATTGAGTCCTCAATCTCTGGAAGCTATTAGAGACGTATTGGGTGAGTACGTCTGTATTAGTGATGCCACCAGGGCCAAGGCGGCCACTACATTTGCTCGCCTCTGCATATGCGAAGATATAAGTAAA
The DNA here is from genome assembly GCA_000404065.3 of Pinus taeda. Taxonomy (NCBI): domain Eukaryota; kingdom Viridiplantae; phylum Streptophyta; class Pinopsida; order Pinales; family Pinaceae; genus Pinus; species Pinus taeda. Next base: position 6,335 of record APFE030134241.1, read on the forward strand.
GGGATTCCCAATCAAATAGTCCTGAGATATGGCGACCGTTGTTGGACTTAGATTGTGGATTATGAGCATATTGTCTTTTAGTGTAGGGTCTTCTTTTCACATGGGCACCTGTCGGCTTCCTATCCAAAAGCAAAGGGCCTAAAGCAATCAAATTGGCGTAACAAAGTGAAAATATACCCAGAAAACCTTCAGAGTCTTTCCAATAGAATTAGGCGTGACCAATGGTTGCCCGCCCCGATTCAATGCTATGTAAGCCCACCTGCCTACTCAAAGGACAGCACGGATAGTGAAATGCGCTACCCCTGGTTGGGCAAGGCAATCTACGAGATAGACCCTATAGATATGATAGCATTACGTTGTTTCACCTGGGTCTTAGGTTCTCTATTACGCCCTGTTCCTGCAACACGAATAGACCTAACTTTGCTTATTACTATAATGGTCTAAATGATCCTGCTACTCGAATTGGTGCTACTTAAACCCCAGATACTAGTGATGAATTTAGACAGCCAGCATTCATTGCCAGGATATGCCAAAACAGCATTGATAGGAAAGGAAAGGCACTTTAGATGCTTACTTGCTTTACCTTTTGTTTATCTACTCTACCAACCCTGTTCTCTTTACCAACCTTGCATAGGCAGGCTCACTGACCTGAACTTTGAGCATTGTATGCGCTTCCAAACCACCACTTGCTTGAGAAATGCTTTGTGGGTACAACAAGCACTTAGAACCTTGACTATTTCTCTTTCTATGCCTACTTTATTACTTTCTGTTGCACAGGAACCACGTGATTAATCAAGTAGGCTTCAAAAGTACGAAAATTGAAGTGCTTACCTCCCGTGAACAACGGCTTCTAAGTGAACGGCTTCTTTGATTCTTTGAACAGCTTCTATGTGTAGTGAACAGCACGACGGGACTAGGTGCAACACATATAGAAGAGGAGACCTAGCAGGGTCTAGATGTTAGAATACGAGTTACCAAGAGACAAGGGCGTTGGCACTCTATCAACGGAACAATGAAAATAGGCACGCTGGCGCTATGAAATAGTTGTTGGATTATACCTTCTCTCTTTATTATACGGAAATACTGCCACAAAAAAAGAAAGACATGCACCCTTAACTAAATAAGTAGGGGGCGAAATAATGGATTATATCATATATAATGGCGATGGTGCGAAATAGACACAAAGGTATAGCTGTGGAAAATAGATATTGCTTTGGAGATCTCCCTAAATTTCATCTAATGCCTTATATATGAGATTACACCATAATGTGCCATGCACTTGTACTTTCATTACTGTATAACTATTATTGCATGCATGAAACTGTTTTGGATGAATAGTCACCGATTTAGTGACTCGCTTCACCCACATGCATGGTGTTTCATTTTCTAAATATTTCATTCACTATTTTCATGCACGATCATTTCTTTCTGCTTGCACTCAGTATTGCCGAGCATTAACTTTCACTTTTTCTTTTAGTTTCCCATCGATGAGTTTGGCCAGCCTTGGTCCAGACTCTGCCTCACCAAGACAACATTGTGTAATCCTGAGAGGGAAGGCTCTATCTTCACCTCAATAAATTCACATTTCTTCCTAGGATTTGTCCTCCAGTCTTGCATTGCACAATTTTGAGAGACAATGAAAGCTGGCCCAAAAAACTGTGCAATGCAGTCACTGAGTTTGCACTCACTGCGAGCTGAAATTTCACAGTATGTAATTCCAACAGTCAACAGCCATCCTAGATTGCACATTGCACAATTCTACCAACCAGTCATGCCTCCCAAATAACCCAGACTGCCTTTGCAAAAGTCTGAAGGCTAGTGTATAACCTCCTAGAAGAAATTGCGCAATCCTTGCCAGTCATTCCCCAAGTATGTGTTACGTCATTCCTGAAATTTATTTTGGTTTTCGCTGACATATTTTTTTCCATGCATCTCGCCTTGTCTCCAGATCTAGCAGGTGTTCATCTGCCTCTTTGTAGTTCAAGATCAATGGCTTCCAAGAGAGAAAGATCAAATGACACTTACAAAAGTGCAACTGGAGTAGAAGTGTAGTGAGTGTCCACAAGTCTACTGATCTATGAAAATACTAAGCTATTTCTAAACAAGGACATCAAGCTGAAACAACAAGAGGTTAATGATTCATTCATAGATACATTTTGGGAAGACTGCGAAGACCACTAAGTATATGTGAACATCCATAAGTCCGGCTTGTATTGGATACCATGCAGGTACCTCGCATTCCCGTGTGCAGACATGATACATTGGATCATGTCGCACAATGATCCTGAGATGATGACATTGATCAATATAAGCAGGACTAGTATTTCTACCTTTAGGGTAGAGGATTATGATAAGATGTATCAAATGATAGAGCCCATGACCATCATGGAGACACCCTTCAACTTACCGAGCAATAATACCAACTCGAGAGTCATTTTAAAGAACTGGGTGAAGGAGCCGGCTAGATTCAGGATGACACCCAACTAGGTCTACAGGACAAAGATAATGAGGAGGGCATATCAATACTTGGTCATATTTTCATGTCGACTGTATGGCCAAGAAAGCATGGAAACCTTCCCACAGAGTTGGGCGATCGTGCTGGACCAACTGGGCAGAGAGGGAAAATCATGTAACTAGTCGAACATGTTGGCTGATGAGTTGAAGGAATAGGTAACAAGGGCTCAACAATTTCCCAAAGGTATGAAAGTAGAGATCTACATGTCCACCTACATCTTGGATGCAATCTGTGCCCGAAAGGAGTTCTCGGGCTTGAAGTGGGCATGGTCACTGCCAGAGACTGCTATGAACACTTATTGTATTATGTTGTCTAAATGTAGCATTAGAGGAGTTATCACATGACTATTTGATCATTTTGTCACCATGGTTTACTAGATGATATTTAAACAGGATCCACCCTACATGTCAAGCATAGCAATGGAGGCACTAATAGACATTGTTGATTGGTATGCCTCACTGTTTGGCACTTTCATACGAATGTACAATGTGGAGAAGCCTTTGCATGTTCTACTGAAGTTTTCCTTTGAAATACTCGTCATGCAAGAAGTAGCATATCACATCTTGGCAGGATTGACAGCTAGGCTACATTGGAAGAAGATGACACCTTTGCCCTCTCTTCTGCTACGCATCGGGTTATACAAGATCCCGAGTTTCAAGCATGCAGATGTTGAAGCAGAGAAAATGAAGAAGTATCCATTCGACCTGTTATCTCAAAATCAGATCCTGATAGGCTGCTGGTCAGGTTGACTCTAAGTAACTATTTCAAACCAATCTTTTGACTAAGGCTTAGCCTCCTTAGCCTGAGATGGCTCTCTCAAAGTGTTATTGATTTTGACTATAAATAAGATGGCTAACTCTTGTGGAACAACATTAACAAATTTGATGGCTGGATAAACATTACATAAGTTTCCATTGGGCCTATGGAGTCAATCATACTTCAGTAAACAATGACACTACCTTTACATAGAAGTCAGGGCACTTAGCATTTAGATGTTCAAAACACAACTCATATAAAACCACAGTTCATAAATGCATATAGGAAATCAGAGCACAATCAGTGAATTCTGAGTGATTACACATCTATGCAACTGTAAAAGACATTAAGGAAAGAATAAAACACACATTATGAACATGGAAATCCTTCATGAATCCTGAGAAGAAAAGCAGTCAACTTATATTACTGAATTCTGTCTTTACATAAGCCAAAACAGTCCTCTGTTATAAAATTTCCAACCCTCATTACATTGTTGTTTCAACTATATATAGAATCCTTATTCTAACTAATTCGAGCTTCCTCCTCCAGCATGAGGGGAATTTGATAA
>APFE030134241.1:11784-77253 GCA_000404065.3 Pinus taeda
CTATTGCTTCTGGAGAAACCTGTATTTCTAACATGGCTACCTTTGAATTCAAACCAGTGAAATTTAGCGCAAATTCTTTAGTTACCTGTGCATGCCCTCCTTGTAGCGTTTTACAAAATTTCCAGCACCCGACATCTTTGAATGCTTTCTTCATGCCTTCATCTCTCAACGTTATGTCCAGGCCTTCAGGTTCATTCCTCTGACATTTACCGGATCTGTGCTCTTTTCTCTCCATATTTTCCTTTGAGATCTTCACACCCAAGTTCTAACAGCTCCGGTCGGGATGATGGTTCAGCTCCTTTTTTTAACTTAGCCTCGCTTGTAAACAAGCTCGCTTGAAATCAGCCTCGCTTGAAATTCAAAATGAAACACTTCACTACATAATCGGCCGACTGGTCACTCATGCAGCACTTAAGGTCTATGCATGGTAAAATATCTTGGGAATGATATTCCTGTGCATATCAGCGATCTATTGGTGGAGTAGTGGCAAATGAACGTTCAGACATGATACAAAAGGTACACAGACTGACATGAGTAGACACAAATGCTGACTCACCTACGAAATTGACATTTCGGGAAAGATTCGCTGCGAAATGCACGAATCCATGATTTCGCAGCGCTTTTAGTTATAATTTTTAATGATGCGCTGCGAAACCGCTTAATCATGACGCGCTGCGAAACTGTTAGACCATGATTGCGCTGCGAAATGGGCAAATAAGATTGCGCTGCGAAATCACTAAAAGACACGGTGATTTGGCATAGACAAGACATGACTATGGAATAATGATGGGTGGAGGAGAACCAATAGGAGTGGAGTATGATCTAAGTTAAAAACCTTTAAAACTCCAAATCCTAAGTGAGAAAAATAAAATGAAACCATCTTTAACACAGACCTTTGTCATCAAACTAGGACAGGCAATTATATGCATCAAACTTTTAGTTCTAAGTGATAACACGACCTCCGAAGTTACAATCTATATGACCCACATTGTCTTCTAAAAGATCACTACATGTGAGTAAAATTCAACTAGATCCATGTGGCATGTCATTGGGTAGAGGAGGACTCATGGAGATATTGTTACAACTCCTCCAGAGTCAATGAATGAGTTAGATTCACTATGGAATGGTTAGCGAAGCAACATGAAGTAGCAACAGCAAAGATGATCATACGAGTGCCCGACAATGGAAGAGGAAGATGGAGGAAGAGCAAAGCAACAAGTTCTGAGTAGGTCCACTTGTGGAGGAAGGAGTTATGGCTATAGAGGCTAAGAGGCAATAGTGCAACAAGCAAAATGAGCAAAGGTAGAGAGAGAAACAAAGAATGGAGGAAACAGAGAAGGAGTTGCATGAGTTGAAGGAGCAACTCCAAAAGGAACAGGAGCTGCGTACATAGGAGAAGTAAGCACAACAAGAACAAGTATAACAGGGGGTGCATCTTGTGCAGATGGATGAAACATCACTCATACAAGTAGTGGGCTCATCGGAATAGATGACATCATGCAAATAGGGTGAGAAATCGCAGTAATAGGACTTCGCTTAGGAGATAGAGCGAGAACTTAAAAAAATGGATACAAATATGGAGCAGTAGGAATTAGAGAAAGACACCAACCTCATGCCTCGCTACCAAGATGTCAACCCACCAACTTCACTGCATCCAAAAGGTGAGCAAGTCCTTGGTGACAAAGGAGACACTGAGATCCTTGGAGATCATCTGGAAGGAGAGATGCAGAAGATCTCATTCGACAAGCCTCAACATAGAGTTGTGAAATCTCGCAGAGTTTCGACTCTGAAATATCACAAATCTCCTATGTAGTGTGAGGTATGAGTGATTGTGTCTGAAGTGTGCAAACATCCAACAACATTGGCCAATGCTACCAGAGCTTATGCCAAAGCCACTAGCTCGAGTGTTCACTTTTTGATATCTGAGAATGAGCGAATGACAAAGGAACTATAGACGGCCAAGCAAGGAGGAGAATTGGTTACAACATCTTCCCAAGCAGAATTGAAGAAGGCGATACTAGATGAGGTGTTGTCCCTTGACACTGTCATGTGCGTGTTATATTCCAAGTTCGGTAATGTGCATAAGGTAGTCATCCATCTCAATGGATGGCAGCAACGATGTGCTAGAAGAGAACGTAACTTGTCGAATGTGCATGCTGTTGTTGATTACATGCAAACATGGATGATGAGATACAAGGGAGCCCTGCTTCACTTGCCTAAGATGATGAAGCCCAAAGCGGTCGAGCTGAAGGCATGCATCCGGAGTTAGGTCGGGAACTATGAAGAGCTCCAGCAACTCATCACTAGTCTACAGGATTCCCATGCACATGTATTCAAGAGTATGGATGTTGCGGTGTGCGCACATGAAATCCCATCTTTTGGGACTCTCACCCAGGCCCAGACAAAGGCATAGGTCCTACTAGAGCTTGACTGACACTTTCATGTGTTGATGTGCATAGTCACCAACCCAGACTTGCCAATTAGTGTATACACCATTCACAAGTATGGTGTTAGTCCGGTCATGTTGAAGACAATGATGCGCATGCTTTCAGATGAGTTGGACAGAGGAGCCCGAGCTGTGTACCCGAATGCTATGGAAGCAAGAGTCAGGTTCTAGAAAGATGTCACCTTGGAGTACATGAACAACGTCATGGACTACCGATCTTGGCATCAGTTTTCTATTGTTTTTCATCAAGAGGATGTTGAAGAGTTGGACTTACCACAGTTGTCTAAGTCATAGTGATGTCCTTCTTGGCTTGATCAAGCCATTTTTGTCTCACATGGGTACATGTGCATTGTAATGTAACATCTTGTCAAGTGTAAGTTCAACTGTCGATAGTTGGATGTAACACTCATAGAGTAGGTGAAGAGTCATGAGGGTAGATGAACTGTCATAAAGGGGAATGTCAAGGGTCACCCCATCCTTTTATATAAATAATCCCTCATCACTCATTGTAGAGGCTTTTGGTCAACCAAGATTCGATAGGAGTATCTTAGAGAAAGCTTGGATAGCATTGTAACGCGCCTTGGCTTCTCCACTGCGCAAAGCTAGTATATCTCTTTGGAGGAGTAGGCAGTTGTGGTTGTAACGTTCCACTATTGGAACTAACGAGTGTACATGGAAGTATTGTATGAATGAAACTTACACTTCTTAATTTAATAGAGCCAACACATTTTCATGCATATGTTTTTATTGTAGTTGGACTATTAAGGTTGTTGTAGCAATGTATGTTATTTAACTTACGCATTTGTGTATGAACTATTTTGTATGAAATTGTATGAATCTTGTTGTAGATGTTTCGTTGGTTTGAACATCACTTTGGATTTCTTTCTATCTTTCTTTCCAGCCGGTGATGCATCTTTTCTTGTGTGTTCCCTTCCAAGCCTAGTACTATTATAGATTTCCAAGGTGTGCACTCACTTCACTCCCCATGTGTTAGAAACTCTCATGAAACTTCCTTGACTCGCTGCAATTGTCACACCCTTCCTACCAGTAGGGACATCTTACTTGCCTTTGTGTGAAATCACGGTCAAGGGATTACTGTACGACCCACTGCTGGGACTCTAACACTAAACGGTTTGATCTCTAATTGGGACTTCTTACCGGGGAGATCCCCTGACATGTTGGCTGGTCTAGCACTATCAATAGAATGAGATAAAATATAAAATAATGTGTATAAGTTTTGATAACAGTGGAGATTTTACCTCCAAATAATTTAATGATTTTTCCAAAGAAAAAGGCATCAAAAAATATTTTTCCATAGCAACGACTCCAAACATAATGGAGTAGCAGAGAGAGTGAACATATCTATCTAGTAGTTGGCTAGAGCCATGAAGGGAGAAAGAAGTATACCACATATATTTTTGGGCTAAATCCATTCATGCAATAGCGGTGATGTTTAACACCACACTCTTAGACCAAATACTGACAAAACCTCTTATGATCTATGGTATGATAGACCTACTACAGTCAATCATTCCAGAGTCTTTGCAATAAAGTTTTATATCAAGTAGAAAGATGAAAATAATGGTAAGTTTGATGTAAGAGTTGATCAAGGTATTTTTATTGGTTACACTCATAATAACAAGGGCTATAAATACTACAACAAGAATACAAGAAAAGCAATTGATTGCATTGATTTTAAAGTTGATGAGCACATTGAATTTGAAGGAAAACAACCAACAAATGTCAATAACAATTATCTAGTAAAAAATGATGAGAAGGTTCATAAGTCATTTACAAATGAAGATTTTGTAGAACCCATCAGTTCACAATCCAAAGATCCTACAAGGTATGTGTGAAAACACAACCCAATTGGCCAAATTATTGTTGATTTAAATACAGGTGTTCAAAAAATAAGAAGGCCTATAAATCCCCCTATTCAAGCACATGTAGATTTTCTATATATGATGCAACCAAAGGACTTTTCTTTGGCTAGCCAGGATGGAAATTGATTAAAGGCCATGAACGAAGAACTTGATCAAATTGAGAAAAATCAGACATGGGAGCTTGTTTGAAGTCCAAACAATAAGAATTCTATTGGCACAGAGTGGGTCTTTAGAAACAAATTGAATGAAAATGATGAAGTGGAAAGAAATAAGGAAAGGTTAGTTTGTAAAGGTTATGCATAAATTCAAGGTTTGGATTTTGATGATACTTTTGCTCTTGTTGCACAACTAGAAGAAATCTGCATGTTCCTAGCTTTTGGTAGTTTCAAGTAATTTAAAATATATGAGATGGATGTCAAATATTATTTTTCAAGTGGAGAATTGCAAGAAGACGTCTACATTGAGCATCTCAATGGTTTTCAACTATAAGATAAATCAAGTTATGTTTGTACATTGAAAAGGCCTTGTATGGCCATAAGAAAGCCCCAAGGGATTGGTGCTTGAAAGTAGGCAATTATTTAATTAAATGTAGTTTTAAAAGAGGTACAACTAATGGCACTTTGCATGTGACATTCAATGATGGAAAATTGTTAGGGGTGGTTGTCTACATTGCTGACATTATTTTTGTCAATGATTTAAATCATCTAATTTATTAGTTTGTAGTGGATATGAAGTTTGAATTTGAGACTTCTATGCTTGGAGAACTTTCCCATATTTTTGGTTTATAGATTGCACAAACTTCAAAAGGAATTTTTATCTCACAAATCAAGTAACTCAAGGAATTTTCAAAGAAATTTGGTATGGAGGAATGTTCTTTGGTAGGCACTCCATTGTTTATAGGTTGCAAACTCATCAAGACTAATGAATCAATAGAGCTGGATCAAACTTTATATATATTTATTATTAGCGACCTCCTATACATGAAAATATCTAGAGAAAAAAATAGGGAAGTAGTTGGTATTGTTGGAAGATTTCAAGAAGCCCCCAGAAAGAGCCATCTCCTTGCAGAAAAGTGGATTCTCAGATATCTAAGAGCCACAATGGACTATGGTATTTGGTATCCTATAGGTAAAGATTTCTCACTAATTGTTTTTACTTATGATAATTAGGTAGGTGATGCAGATGATTGAAAAAGCATGAGTGGGGGTTCTTTCTTTCTCGGTGAATGCCTTTGTTCATGATTGAGCAAGACACAAGCTTCAATTTCTCTCTCTATTACTCAAGAGGGAGTTTTGAGGTCCACAGGATTAGAAAGATAGGGAGAGATTGGTTGAAGGGGAGAGTATTATTTTCCCTTTGATGTCAAAGAGGGAGAAGTAAAAAAATAGGGAGAAGTAAGAAAAACATTGCCTAATTATGAGGAGAAGTAAAGTACAAACAATTTCATGGAGAATTCAACTAATTGGTGAAAGAACAAGGGTTGAAATAGGTGTTGAAAGAATTTTTATGCTTATACTTATATATGATTTTCTTGTTTTACATTTTTAACATAACCCATGATTTTATGATTTTTTGCAATATTTTTGGCATTCCATCAATGCCAAAGGTGGAGAATGTTAGACATGTGTTGTCATTGATGTAAAAGGAAGTTGTAGATTTGTCAAGATTAGTTGTATACAGGCAGGTTAGTGAAATAGTTTCTTTTGGAGTAGCATATCAGATATGTTTTCTTCTCAAGAGATTAGATCAAACTCTCCTACAAATGGTGGAATTGGATAGTTCTTAAAAAGAGATTTCCAATCGTATGTTGAAGTTCTAGAAAGGCTTCCTGGATCACAACTTTTTGTAGTTCAAAGTTCTAAAGTCAAAAGTAAAAATTTTGGTGTTCTAGTCATGGGCCCTGCAACATAGTTAACATACATGTGGAAATAGCACCCACATGGGCATGCAGATGGATCAGTGGAAATATTAGGGAGCACGGCATGTAGTCCGACCTGGGACACATCACCCTGATGGTTTCACATCATAAGTTTGAAAGGACGCCCAAGAATATATTTTAGGAGTTACGGAGCAATAGATGAAGTGGCTAGAGGAAGCGAGTGATTAGGCCAAGTCATTAGATAGGTGAACCCCATGAACACGAAATGAGAGTGATTTAATCCTGACAATTTGCAGTGGAGTCAAAAGTTTTACTTTGGGGAGATGACTCTAGGGAGACAAAAATATATTTGTCAGTTGTAGCGAGGACTTCCTATCTTAGCAATTAATTTGATGTCCTAGAATATTATATTTTTATAAATAAAAATGAAGGAAAGACAAATGCCTTGAACCCCCTCTTTGTCATACGATGACATGGAGGCTGGACAACATGAAAAGATCATAGGAGGACACTTGGCATGATTTGGTTGGATGATAAACATTACGATAAGTCATAATGTCAACATCTAAAAGTATTAAGACATGTGGCACCAATAGGATTTTGAAAAATGGCATGCTAATTTGGAATTTTTGGGTGGAAAAATGGGCCAAAATAGATGACACATGGAAATTGTATACATGTGTCAGGCACGGTGGCACCGATGTCACCCCGACAATTTTAGATGGAGCTGTGGGACACATTGTTAGGGATAGGTAATATTGACAATTTTCTAATTGGCTGGATACAGTATGTGAATGATGCAAGTTAGAAAGTGGCAGTCATCACTAGACAAAACCTCAAAATATTTCCCCTACAATTTCAAAAAGGGCTCTATTGTAAATGGCTTGGGAGGCAAGCCTGCGAGAGAGAAAAACCAGTAATAGTAGACAACAAAAGGTTTGTCCCAGGGGATTGAGGACATGGCGTCACCCCAGAGATTTGATCTCAATGATTTTGAAATGAGGCACATTCGAAATTCCTGGGTAAATGAAACCATGGGAAAGGAATTATTCACACTAGTTGATAGTTCATGCAAATTATAGAAGGCATACCAAGGGTTTGTTTTTTGAACGTTCATAGTGTTAAGAACCTTTGGATTTTAGGCATTTTATAAAACATATGTATGTAGGGCATAAATGAGTTGAATTTTTGGTTATATAAATAAAGGGGCTTACGTTGAGGGTCTATCACATGAATGAGTTCACAATGCTAAAAATGGGCATATTTGGAACTTTTGTGCCATATTTAGTGGAAAGTAACTATGGATGTGAGGACTTGAATGAGTTGAAAATTAAACTATGAGAATTTCACCATAACTAGTAGTCATCAAAGTGGAAAACATAGCATGGACAAGTTGGCAGCATGTTTGGGGCAATGTGACATATTTCGTAGTTTTGTCCAAATCTAGTTGTTTACCAAACTTAGAACTACATATAAAGCCTCTGCTAAATCCTGACAAGAATTGAATAAATATGAAGTTTGACTTAGTTTTTCATATCAAGATAGTAGAGAAGAGATTGAAGACAACATGAACACATTAAGAAGACTTCGCAAAAGTGGAATATAACTAAAAATTAAGATCTTATGCATGTTGTTCTTGTTGTTTTTGTTGGTGAATTGATTGTAGGATGAGAGATAAGAGAAAGTCTTGAAGGTGTGTTAATGTTGATATTGGTGATTTGAGGTGGTTGAGATATATATCAAGCAAGGTGTTTAAGAGGGTATAAAAGTGTATATATATGCAAGGAAGTAATTGAGTTGTGACAGAGATGAAGCAATATTATAATATCCAAAACTTCTATTGATCTGAGTTTGAAAATTGTATGAAAACGTGATCAGCATTGACAGCAACTGGGTGCTTTCTCTTTAGGGAGTGAATGCCTCTATCTGAGTAGGTGTCTAAAGAATAGCTTTGGGGTGGGTGCCTTTGCATGTGTGTGCTTGTGAAATAAAGGATTGCATGCTTCTTGTAAGTTCATTGGATGTCTAGAAAGAGGGAGTGAGTGATTCCTTCTATTGGGTGCTAGAAAGACCAAGCAAGAGTTGGTGCTCCTTTCAGTAGGTGCTGATAAATTACGGAGTAGTAGTTTCCTTCTGGTGAGTTCCAAAGATAATTGTAAGATCACATTGAAGCTTTACTTTGTAAAAGAAATTAAATAAAATATTAAAATATTTATGTGGTGCATATATGCTTCTTATACTGATGATTACTTAAATTATTGTTACAGATATTGTTGGTGTTTTAATATTCTTTACTTTGTGAAATAATGTTTTAAAAATCTCACAATATTGGTTCACCCACTGTCTCTATATTGTCCTAGTTTTTCATAATATATTCATTTGACTTAATGTTTTAGAAGGATCTCATTCAAAATATTTTTCTAGGGTGGTTGGGGAATGACTATTATCTTTCCCATCGAGATTCAAATTCCTACTAGTGACATGATGAACAATAATGCCTTGATAGTATTGAATTCTACCTTTGATTATAGTTATCTTATATGTAACATGGCTAAATTACTATACCAATCCTCATTAATTTATTAACATACCCTTGGTCGTGATTAAGTACCAAAATTTTTCCTTACCATGAATTCCTATATGAAATATAGATAACATGTAGCACATTCATGACTATGATAACATAACTAGACATACATAAACACATATGATATATTGGTATGTAATTTACATAATAACATAGTAGAAAGAATGTTGATATAGATGTAACACTTATCTTTAATAAATGTCACCAACTAGCGGCATATCTCAAAAAACTCAAGAATTCTTAGTAGTGGGTTACCTAGAGCTACAACTATAAATCTACCAAGGTAAAGTCATCCTTATAACCCAATTTGTTCATGTATTTAACACAAAAAAGGCAATAATCCAAGGTATGGAACTCTAATAACCTCCAACCTACACTTTGTAGCAACTCCTTTGTTAGGCCCCTATAATACTAGTGTAACTCGTTATTGTTATTAGTACAACCCCCTTATTATATTGTTGTACCCATGTAGTCCCCATATTGTTACTATTGTGCCCCATAGAAGCCCACTATTGTTATCATTGTGCCCTTACATTATTATTGTTATGTCGGCTCTGACTATATTATGACCCCTTAGACTCCTATATATAGAAAGGAGGTCTTGTCATTTGTATCATCCAATAATTGTTCATTTCTATAATGTAAAGGAGGTTTCCCCATTGAAGGGGCTAAATTATAAGGCGTCGATCTATCTTTTCTATATTTTTGTGAGTTGGTTTCATAACATTCGGTATCAGACCTTTGGATTCTAGGGTTTTCGCTGCTCCAAATAGGTCATCGTGGAATTTTTGCTATAATTTTTTTTGTGATGTTTCAGAAGCTAAAAAGAAAACCTTTTTAAGATAAAATCTCTGTGAACCTTGGGTCCGAATTTCAGAGCTTTCCTCGCTATATTTTCGTAGATATGATCTGAGGAAGTTATAGTTTTTGCAAGCTCCAGAATTTTATCTAAAATAGGTCATTGTGGAATTTTCATTATAACATTTTTGCTACAAAGTTTCATAAGCTAAAACAAAAACCCATTTGAGAAGAAATCAGTTTGAAGCTTGGGTTCGAATTTTATATCTTGTCTCGCTACATTTTCAAATATATGATATGAGGAAGTTAGGGTTTTTGCAAACTCCCGAATTACATCTTAAACAGATGACCTTCGGAAAATCATCATAACTTTCTCTCTAAGCATCGGATTGAAATTTTGTAAGAAGTTATAGAAAGAGGACAGACTTTAGTTTTTGTGTAAAGGTTCAAATCTGCAGGTCAAAATGGTGACACGTGGAATGTCATACAAGTTTTCTATTTTGAAAAGGGGTATAATTAGGTCATCTTGGGAGATTGTGGATAACTCTTTCTTGGAGAATCTAATTTTGATCAGACTGGTGGCATTGGAAAGAGGACGTAGATGAATACTGCAGGTCGCAATTTTAGAACTAGAAGATTTGAAATTACAAAGTTACAATTGTTTCAAGATCGAGCTCCTAAAATCAAGAAAAAGCGAGATGAGGAAGTTTGATGGCAAGGATCCGATAAATTCAATACTACAGATGGAGAAATATTTTGATCTACATGATGTACAATTGTTACAAAAGGTATGTATTGCATCTAATTATTTAGAACCGAATCAATTTTTATGGTATAAAGGGCTTTGCTCTCGTAAACCACTTGTCACGTGCTCAATTTTCACGAAGGAAATGATAGCACATTATGAGGATACAAAGAGAAACACCTTCTTTAGCCAATTCATAAATGTCAAACAAAAGTGTTCAATGGTAGAGCACATTGAGGACTTTCAAAAATTGAATATAAGGGAAAATGATATTCCAGAGAAGCAGAGGATTGATGTCTCCATATGGAATTTAAAGGTTAACATTCAACATGAGGTTCATCTTTGGGAACCTGATTCATTGGAGAAGGCATTCAGGTTAGCAAGAAAAGTGGAAAGAAAAATTATGGAAATAAGGAATCCTACCCCTAACAACTATAAACATGGAAGTGTTGTTTCTCCTAGCCTTCCACAACCTATAAGGGTGACACCACAAAAATTGGAAGAAAAAACAGAAAAAGGGCTTTGTTACAATTGTGATAGAAAATTCACTAAAGGTCATGAGTGTGCTGAGAAGAAATTATTTTACATAGATTATGAAGAGGAGGAAGAAAAGGATCAAGAAACATCAAAAGAAGAGGATATACACCAGGAACCAACCCCAGAGAAAGAATAAATGAATCCGACCATATCTTGTAAAGCACTGGAAAGAATCACCACTCCTCAAACTCTCAAGATAGAAGGACATATCAAGAAGAAAAAGGTTCAAGAAGTGAAGGCTCACATCAAGAAAGAAGAAATGAATCCAACCATATCTTCTAATGCATTGACCAGAATTACACTCCTCAAACTATCAAGATAGAAGGACATATCAAGAAGAAAAATATTTGATCTGAAAATGGGGCTCGTAGGCTTCTTGTCTTACTTACAAGAACCTCTCCCACTTCCAAAGCTTGAATATTCATAAGTCTTATTCATTAACCAATGCAGAAATTAAGAAATTCTTGAAAATATAGGCACATGCTTATATTTATTGTTGGCTATTTATGTGTTTTAAAATATGTTGTTTTAACTAATATGTAAATGTGCATAAACATATATATAAATTCATATAATAGTGAATAAGGCAGCAGAGACAATGCAACAATAAAGCAAACACCTGAACAACAATATTAATTTGGAGTTCACCTACAACTCTTGGGCTACGTCTCCGTGAGCTCTAGCTAATTCAACTACGCTCTCTGGGATTATGGTCTAAGTCTTTTTTACAATCTCTTGGCCCAAATCCTGCAGTTTTACACAAAAATAGTGGGTTCAGACACCATTTCATCCCCTAGCTCTTGAAGCTCTGGCTCATTGCTTTGGCTATTGCTTCTGGCTCTTGCCTTTGACTTTAGCTCTTTGGCTCTTGGTTTTGGCTCTTGCCTCTGATTCTTTGGCTTTGGATTTGGCTCTTCAACTCTGGCTTCTTTCTGCCCTCTGGCTATTTACAGCTCTCTGGGTTTTTCACTTGAACTTCAAGTGACTCCCTTGGCTAAATTTCTACTTCTGCGCTGCCTCTTTGGCTTCTGCGCTACCTCTTTGGCTTCTGCGTTGCCTCTTTAGCTTTTTCACTGCCTCTTTAGCTTTTTCACTGCCTCTTTTTGCCTTATCTTCCTTCTTTGGCTTCCTCTTCAGTAGAAAACCCTCAAACATCAACCAACTATGACTTAGGAGCCCTCAACAACAACCCCTCTATCTTTGACATTCATGGATTTTAAGCCAACACAATGATGTTGATTCATTTCCCTCTTGGGCTCTTCATCTTCCTGTTTTGGTCCACTTGAATCCCTTCTTTGAGCGTTAGCAATCATTGCTAAATTCCCTCAGGGATGAATGCCACCTATTTCACAATGGAAGGAGCTACCGGTGCTTTCAATCCTTCAGAAATAGCCGTTCTATGTTTACAGAGAGGACGCTGTAAAACATGGGAAAGTCCACAGAAAACACAGTTCTAGACTTCAAAGTTTCATAATTGTGCCTTATTTTCCTATCAGGTCTGCTCGTAAGTCGCCATCGCATGTTGCAATGCGTGCTCCATGGTTTTCCCCTTTTATTTAAAAATACACTAAAACACTACATATTCCTGCAAAAATGGCCTTATGGCAGATTTGAAATATTATTCATTTATATTTCGGAACCCTTTCAGGTCCGGTTCCGATCACAATTGCAAGTCGCACGGCCCAGGGTCCTTCCCTTTTGGGGTCACCGACAGTGATCCGTCGATATCGGTGATCATAGTCGCACTATCACATCAGCCTGGGGCCTTTGCCTTATGGTATTGCCGATTGCGATCCGCCGATATCGACGATTGTGATATCGCATCGGCCCGGTCCCATCGTATGTTATGCTTCTGACTACCCACTGAATGCCACCGTTGATTGTGATTGTCGATCGAATTTGGACTGTTGATCAGCTAGATTCGACGGTTCCTATTCACTACCTATTGGACCTCTGATAGGCTCACTTTTTTTGTTTTTTATCATGTTTTTAGCCTCTTTGCCAAATAACAAAAGCGGAACTTCTGTTTATGATAACTCCTTCATCTAAAGTGTGTTTTCACCCATTCAAGTTGTGTTAGATTCAGAATGAGGAGATCTCTACAATTAGACTATTTCTAAGAGCAGCGTATGAATTTCATTCTCCTTTGATTTACAAAGGATTTGTGTCATTTGGCACCTTTTACCTCTTATATGAAGTCTTTTAGACTTAGAGGTTTATCGAGGATCCATTTTTGGGTCACGCCTTCCCACTAAGAGAACTTTTGGTCTCCAAAAGACTGATATACTGATCTGAACTCTAAATGAGAGTGATTCACCCTCTTCTTTCAGTCTCCCTACACTTGCCTTTGCATAGTGTCTTTGCACCAATAGTTTCTGACCAGTTCCCTTCTTGGATGGGTTAGTCTTCCTGGGAAGAACTGTCTTCCTCCTTGCCTTCCTACAGAACTTATGCTGAACTGGTCATAGAAGGTGGTTTGAACTTCTTTGCCTTGACCATTGATCCAAGGTGGCTCAAAAAAATGTGAAGTACATATGCTCCACAAAAATTTCATTTGTACCTGTTTGGAAGGCTGCCAACAACAATTGTTAACAATAGGCATACAGACAACAACTGGATGGACTAACTCCTGCTTCAACAAAAGCAACAGTTTTCACATCTTGTGAACACCTCCATGTCTTACATCTGCATACAAATGATGGACTACATAACAATCCCACAAAACATGCCTTTAAACAAATGTCCCTTCAAGTCAAGCATGTAGAAAAAGACCATTAGGACTCTTTTTCAAAAGATGAAACACTTCACCATTATCTCCATTTAGAGACCAGGTTAACTTCTCCCAAGTCAACATGGCATCACATGCATGTCAAAGCAATCAACCCTGCAAGTTAATTTACACATACATGTTCAAAAACAAGGAAATCATCAACATCCCTGTGTTCATGCATCTCATGCTTATGCATGTGTTTCATCCTTCAACTTTCACTTAAGCACACTATATTTTTGAAGCTAAAGTCAAATATAATGTAGCTGCATCAATACACATGCAATCTCAATTGGATAAGGACTCTAACCGTTCCTTACCAATCCCTTTAAAAGGTACTACCTTTGTTTGCACATCAGCATCATCATGTGAATCATTTTAAGACACATCATTCATGGAATCTTCACTTCCATTTCTTCCATCTTCTCCTTCCACTTTATTTAGCTTTGGTGGAAGCATTGCTGGATTTAGAGTCCAAAATTTTGCAGCAAGATATCCTTTCTTATGGAAGTAAGTGCACTGCATGTGCATCTTCTTGATAGCATTATTTTCCTTGTCCAATGGACCTTTGGCTTCTTGCTTCTTTTCCTTCTTCTGCTTCCTGTATGTGGCCATTCTCTTCCAACATCTAGAAACATCATGGTTATCCAAACCACAAAAGGAACATGAAATTCGTTTCCCATACATATGTGGAAATTTATCATGCTTTGCACAATCAAAAGGAAAATGTTTAGAACTAGATTTATACCTTTCTCTTTCACCTTTATCGCCTTCATGAGGATGTGAAACAAATGAAGAAGTGGCTCCCTTTGGAACACCATCAATATCTTCAAGGCTGTTGGAGTCTCCCTAACTCTCAGGTTCAAGTGTGTTCTTCTGAACACCTGCATCCTGCAAATGATGTTTCAAGCCATTGCATTCCTCTTAAATACAACTTTCACACTTTTGAGGTAGAGGACATGAACTAAAACTCCTTGGGACTGTTTCAACGACATTCATGGTAGCTTTGGAACTATCTCCATAAGATTGCCCATAGCCAAGAACCAAATACTTAGGCCTTTCCTCAACCATTATTGGTTCCACAATACCTTGTGCACGCTTTCCCAAGCCCTTTCCTTCATATCCCATCTTGGACATTAGCTTGGAACCTATGCCTTTAGTATGTTTTTCAAAAGAACCAATACAAGCATTCTCAGAAGTATTTCAAGACAAACTGGAATGGCCTACCTCTTCTTCAAGCTGATACTTGACTAAGGCTTCTTGGGAAATAAAGAGTTATGTTTCCAACTCATGCATCCTTTTCAGGTCCCTATGTGCAATACAAAGTTGCCTCTCCATTTCCTGCAATTTGTCAGAAAGCATCTGCTTCTCTTCCTTCATGGAATTCAGCTTCTTTCTAAGCATGTTGCTCTTCCTTCCATCCTCATACATTTCTCTCACCATATCTAGCATGGTGGACAATTCTTGCTTCATGTCTTCATCAAAGAAAATTGTGGAGCAAGCAGAATTTGAGGACCCACTTGTAGACGTTTTCATTATGCCACTGACTTCTTCTTTCTTCTTGTCTTTACTGGATTGAGATTTCTCTTCACCTCTACAAACTCAAACAATAGTCAGTCTGCAACAAGCATACTATCAACCTCTAATTGTTTAAACACCTTTCACACAAGAAATCTTTGCTTTGTCAATCAAGCATTTTGATATAAGCTTCTTTGAAGGTGGGTTTAATCAATTCTAAGCTTTGAAACCGCCTGATCTGAAAATGGGGCTCTTAGACTTCTTGTCTTGCTTACAAGAACCTCTCCCACTTCTAAAGCTTGAATATTCCCAAGTCTTATTGATTAACCAATGCTGAAATTATGAAATGCTTGAAAATATAGGCACATGATTATATTTATTGTTCGTTGTTTATGTGCTTTAAAATCTATTGTTTTAACTGATTGTAAATGTGCTTAAACATATATATAAATGCATATAACAGTGAATAAGGCAGCAGAGACAATGCAACAATAAAGCAGATACATGAACAACAATATTAATTTGGAGTTCACCCACAACTCTTGGGCTACATCTCTGTGAGCTCTAGTTAACCCAACTATGCTCTCTGGGATTATGGTTTAAGTATTTCTTACAAGCTCTTGGCCCACCTCTTGTTGTTTTACACAAAACCAATGGATTCAGACACCATTTCATCCCCTGGCTCTTGAAGCTCTGGCTCTTGGCTCTTGCTCTTGGTTATGGCTCTTGCCTCTGACTCTGGCTCTTTGGCTCTTGGTTCTGGATATTGGCTCTAACTCTTTGGCTCTGGCTCTGTCTCTTTGGCTCTTCATCTCTAGCTTATTTCTTCCCTCTAGATATTTACAGCTCTCTAGGTTTTTCACTTAAACTCCAAGTGACTCCCTTGGTTGCATTTCTACTCTTGCGCTGCCTCTTTTTGCCTTAGTTTCTTGCTTTGGTTTCCCCTTCAGTAGCAAACCCTCAAACAGCAACCAACTACAACTCAGCAACCCTCAACAACAACCCCTCTGTCTTTGACATTTATGGCTTTAAAGCCAAAACGACGTTGTTGATTCATTTCCCTCTTAGGCTCTTCATCTTCTTGTTTTGGTCCACTCGAATCCCTTCTTTGAGAATTAACAATCATTTCTAAACGCCCTCGGGGATGAATGCCACCTATTTCACAACAGAAGGAACCACCAGTGCTTTAAATCCTTCAGAAATAGTCGCTCTATGTTTACACAGAGAACGCTGTAAAACACGGGAAAGTTCGCAGAAAACACAGTTTCGGACTTCAAAGTTTCATAACTGTGCCATATTTTCCTATTGAGTCCGCTCGTAAGTCGCCATCGCATGTCACAATGCTTGCTCCATGGTTTTCCCCTCTGTATTTAAAAATACACTAAAAGACTACAAATTCCTGCAAAAACGACCTTACGACGGATTTGAAATATTATTCATTTATATTTTGGAACCCTTTGGGGTCTGGTTCTGATTGTAGTCACAAGTCACATGACTCGGGGTCCTTCCCTTTTGGGATCGTCGACAACAATTCGCTGATATCGTTGATCGCAATTGCACTATAGCATTAGCATGGGGCCCTTGCCTTGTGGTATTGCTGATTGTGATCCACCAATATCGGCGATCGTGGTATCGCATTGGCTCAGTCCCATTGCATGTTATGCTTCTAACTGCCCGCCAACTATCACGGCTAATTGTGATTGCCAATCAGATCTGGACCATTGATCGGCCAGATCTGATGATTCCTGTTCACTGCCTCTTGGGCGTTTGATAGGATCATTTTTTTTGCTATTTTCTCATGTTTTTATCCTCTTTCCCAAAGAACAAAAGGGGAACTTCTATTTATGATAACTCCTTCATATGAAGTCCATTTTCACCCATTCAAGTTGTGTTAGATTTAGAATGAGGAGATCTTTTCAATGAGACTATTTTTGAAAGTAGCCTGTGACTTTCATTTTCCTCTAATTTACAAAGGAATTGTGCCATTTCGCACCTTTTACTTCTTATATGAAGTCTTTTAGACTTAGAGGTTTATCTAGGATCCATTTTTGGATCAATGTTAAGGAAGTGAAAGATCACATTGAGCATCAAGAAATGAATCCGACCATATCTTGTAAAGCATTGGAAGAAATTACTACTCCTCAAACTCTAAAGATAGAAGGACATAGCAAGAAGAAAAAGGTTCAAGCAGTGAAAGATCTCATCGAGCATCAATAACAAGTTATCCAATTTTTAAAGGATAATGCCAATTTGGTGCAGAATCAAATGAAACAATAGGTAGATAAACATCACAGTGAAAAATGTTTTGATGTAGGTGATTGCATATTTTTACAGCTACATCTCAAGCAAGCTATTTATGAGAAGGAAATGTTGGCAATGCTACATGCACTTAAGAAATGGTGACCTTACCCAATGGGAAGACACTTCAAGGTCAAAATGGATCATGATAGTCTTAAATGCTTTTTAGAAAAAATATTATCTTTAGAAGAACAAAAAAATGGGTCACAAATATGTTGGGTTATGACTTTTACATCATCTATAGAAAAGGGAAGAAAAATTTTGTTGCAGATGCACTCTCAAGAAACGATGAGGATGTGGAAGCATTGTTTTGTGCTATTCTTATTATCCAATCAGATTGGATAAATGAAGCAAGGGATGAATGGAAGAAGGAAAAAGAAGTGTGGCCACTCATTCAAAAGTTGCAAAAGATCCCAATTCAAACAATATTGCCAGAACTTGAAGAGGAAGAAAAATTCATATTGGAACCTAGAGCAGTCACAGAAACAAGAACCTAACAACTACGAAATCAATCAATTTCAGAGTATCTCATCAAGTGGAAGAACTTACATGTTGAAGATTCCACATGGGTGGACAAGAATTTTATACAGAAGCATCAAGAACTACTCAAGCATTGAGGACAAGACTTTTTGAAGCAGAGGGGCATGTTAGGCCCCTATACTACTAGTGTAACCCCTTATTGTTATTAGTAAAACCCCATTATTATATTGTTGTACCCATTTAGTCCCCATATTGTTACTATTGTGCCCCATAGAAGCCCACTATTGTTATTATTGTGCCCTTACATTATTATTGTTATGTCGGCTCCGATTATATTATGATCCCTTAGACTCCTATATATAGAAAGGAGGTCTTTTCATTTGTATCATCCAAGAATTGTTCATTTGTGTAATGTAAAGGAGGTTGCCCCCTCGAAGAGGCTGAATTATAAGGCGTCGATCTATCTTTTCTATCTTTTTGTGAGCTGGTTTCATAACACTATGGTGATTGGGAGTCCAGGAGGAATACTATGGTAGCTATAGGCTTCTGGTAGAGAATAATCATAATAGCAGGCTTATTGAAAAGCCATAAAATGATGACTATGGTGATTGGCACTCCAAGAGGAATCCTGCGATTGTTGCAGTGCTCTGTAGAGAATCATCATAGTAGCAGGCTTACTGGAAAAGCCATAAAATGATGACTATGGTGGTTGGGAGTTTAGGATTCCAGGCACAAGAAGGAGAGTAAAGGAGCAAAGAATGGTAGAGAGTTTATAACATTTTATAGGTAGCAAATGGGCTCAAAGTCTACACCGGACCCTCTCAATTGGAAAGTGCTTTGAAAAAGCTTTCCAATGGTGTGTGGAAGTCTGAAAATGGCCTTCTGGATCAAAAGTTATGGTCTGCCAAAATCAGGGTCTTCAAGTCCTAAGCAAGCTGAAATATCAGAGGTCAACGGAGCGCAAGGATGAATATTGAAGCATCAAAGCTTGCCATATTGGAGGTCAGAGAATATCGGAACGCCAGAGTAGGTCATATTAGGATATCAGAAGCTGGAGGCCATTGGAACATCCAAGGTTGGACCATATCAGAATATCAGAACCTCGTAAGTCCTTATGATTGCGACTCATTAAAAGTGTTGAGGTTTGTGAAGGTGTAGAAATACAAAAGATTTCTGTGTAGGACCAGGGATCAAGGAGGCTCTTTCTCTCTCCTTAGCCATGACACATGGCAACTTGTGATTTTCCTTGAGAGTTGAAGTGGCAACTGACTTCAGCATGATGTGGCAGTACGATGGATTCGTGGCATCTTGTTTTGGCTTTTTCGATGGCCGAAAGGGGCAAATCAGAGTGACATGTGTCACCACTCAGGAGGCACCACGTGGAGAGATGACGAAAGCATGACGTCAACCCAAAGATCAACATATTGGAGGTTGAGAACCTTGTAACTCTTGTGCAAATGGCATTTGCAGAAGTTATGATAAAAGGGGCTCCGATATTATCTGGCACATGGTCATGTGGAGACCAAAGGAGCTAAGGGTTAAATAGAGGGAGCTAAAACGCAATCGGGATTTTGCAAAAGTTACGATATGAAGGGGCTTCGATATAACGCTACAGTGGTAAGCTACGCCAACAGTCACAGGCCCGGTCTTATGAGAAAGAAAACACTTACGGAGCTAAGCGCCAAGGGGCTAAAGGTATTAGAGCTGTGTGATATCATAATGTTTCTTTTATATGAGTTACGATATGTTTGGGCTCTGATATAATAGTACAAAGAATTAAAAGAATGGATGGGTTAGTAGCTAGAGATTAAATGCAAATTAGCGAAGTTGGTTTATGGAGTCAACAGGATGTGCAGAAAGCATTGAGACAAGGCAACGAGGACAACGATCCACTGAGCAGAATTGATGAGATGAAGAAAGCTATCTCCTACTTCATGTGCACGTCTTGCAGATTTAAATAAGGAACAAAGTGGTCATTCCTGAGTACTTTTCAAGCTCTGTGGAGCAATGAATAATCATGGGAAGTCTCGGTAGTGTATGCAGGTTGAATGAGATTAAATTCTCAGTATGGAGGATTACACAGGGAGTCAATGAAGAACTCGGGAGCCCATTCATATGTTTAAATGCCATGACAAAATTCAACCAGTAGACCCAAGACAGTGGGAGGAGCCATATTGAGGTACACTCGGGCAGTATGGACACAGGTAGCAGAGACAACATCGTGCAATGTGCATCAGAGGATCATAACCATCAATTTCCATCGAGCAATGGGGTGTGTAGAGTGTATAGTTGATGTGTTGAGCAACGAGAGCATAGAGAGTGCTGTGAGACGAACAATGAGATAGAGTGTTGCTATATGAGATGAAGGGAGTCTGTGGAACAATAGAGAACTGAGAGAAGGAGTTGTTTCTGCAACCAACCAGATTGGTATTTTTCCATAATTGTATATGCCTCTATTTTCAGTTTGAAAATTATATGAAATAGTAGAACAGTGGCAATAGTAGGTTGTAGCTTGCATTCAAAAGAGGTTGGTGCCTCTTGGCAAGTTGTGTTGAAGTTTCTAAGTTTACTTAATTTAGAAACCCTTATGCACTTTTTCTGATTTATTCCTACCTTTTGTTAAATTTTCTTTAACAAGTTATTTACAAGTAAATACTGAAAATAAACACCAGTGCATGCTCAACATTATTACAGATCAACAGCTAAAAGAAACAAGAAAAAACACACCACATGACACTATTATTTTTGGATCAATGTCCTTGGAAAAACCCAATGCGGGAAAACCGGTGCTGCTATTTGAGGGTTTTTCTTATTAAGCAATATTAGAGTACAATTTGGGTGTCGAAACTAGCCTACTCAATAGAGAATTTCCTTAACAGCTATACCTCACAGTTTGAGAGAAATCTCCTGGCTGAAACCCCCTAAAACCCTTCCGGCAACTCCTCAGCACAAAACTGCTCCTGCAACCCCAGCGTCTGCCCAATCTGGACTGCGTCAGCCCCTCTTTGTCTCACGCTGGCCCTGCGTCAGCCCCAGGAGGCCCTGTGTTAGCTCTGGAAGCCTCTGCATCAGCTATGCTAGCCCCTCTAGTACTCTGCGCAGCACTTGGCTGCGTCTGTGTGGCCCTGCGTGAGCCCTTGCTGGCTATGCGTCACCCTCCTTAGCTGCTGCATTGCTCTCCCAACACAATCTTTGCCTTCTCTGCTCCTCTGTACTCAATGCCCCTCAGTTGCTCTTTCGATCACTGATTCTATCTCTCTTAGGAAACCCCGCTCTAGAGAATAGAATGACTAATCACCTGGTGTGTTCTCCAAGTGACCCTCAAGTCTCCTCTTATACTTTTCTCGTTGACATATCAACGACCGAGATTAAGTCCCTAATCAACGGCTAAGATTAGATCTGGCTTGATCCATGTCTTTTGGACCACTCTAACACAGATTCATATTAATACACATTAATATTTTATTTTCCCTAAGTTTAGACTTAGGGACGCTATTACAAATATTAATTATTTTATTATCTCCTGATCTGTTTAGAATCTGGGCAAACCCTTTCTGGGTATTAGAGATCTCATGTGCCCCAACCTCTCCACCAAATTTCATGGCTGGAGCACATCCGATGCTACCCCAAATCAACACTCCCTCTTAGTAAGGACTGTGCTTTAGCAATACTCCTCACTGAGTATTACTCTGATCATCCGGCATCGGTACCTATGCTAATGCTAGGCCTTCCTGCCCAACATCCTCTGTAATGCTGCCCATGGTTCTGCCACTACCACTGCTACATCTGTACGACAATTCCCTCTGCATTCGTGTTGCTGTTGGTCCTTTCTCCCAGCACTGCACCTCCTCTCATCATGTTGCATCGTGTTGCCCATTGCAACTTAGTTACTAAGAAGTAAGCAATTGATCTCCCAACTGACCTCCTTGTTGGGCTAGAAACATCTTCTGATGTTGAAGATCCCTCTGCCGCTGACAAGTGCTCCTTATCTCTGACCTCTGCGCTGCTGCAACAACTCCCTACATCTTGCACCGTTGCACACCTTGCTGTGCCTTTTTGCATTGGTGCAACACTCTTGTGCCTCTCGCACTGCTGCAGCCTCTTATCTCTGCGCTGTTTTGGGACTCCTGTACTATAGCTCTCTCTGCCGCTCCATCCGCATCTGTCCCTATCCACCCAGCCAGTGCTGCTACTCCTCGTCGGGGCTCTCGTAGCAAGATCTAATCCAAGAGGCTGCGTACCTCGAAGACCCTACCCCTCATCGCCTTTAGTCTGCCTGACTATAGCTTGATGTCTCCCCACTTCCGCTCAAGTGGTGTGTGTGCACTCATGGCACAGTCATCATCTGTCAAAACTTCCTTCTCTGCCCGTGTGGCGCTGCCTTAGTCTCGGAAGACTCTCCCTTGCTCTTCTTCCTTGGGCACTCGGTCGCATAATGACCCATCTCCCCATAGTGGAAGCACTTTATCTTGGATAGATCTTTCTTCTTCTGCTTCTCCTGCTTTCCCTCAGATGCTAGGGCCACATCCTCCTCCTCCTGCTTGACCTTGATCCCTTTGCTGCTGCTACCTGTCTTTGACTACCATTTCATCTTTTCCTGGCGAAGAGCTGGCCACAACTCGTCCCAAGGTAGGAGAGTCCCTCTGCCTAGGATGCTCTGGACAAACACTTCCCACTCTTCTGAGACAACATTCAGGGTTGTCCTCACCATAATCTCTTGATCCAGTGTCGCTCTTATAGCAGTCAACTGATCTTGGATCTCATTCAGTCCTCCGAGGAAGGAGTCAATCGTTTGACCCTTCTTCATCTGATACGACCTCATCTGATTCTCGAGCAACATTCTTCTTTGCACAAAAGTACGCTGGTATAGGTTCTTGAGAGCCTCCCACATCTCAATTTCCGTTTACTTCTCGACTATATGTGGTACCACATGAGCCTTGACCCCATTAAGGATAATGCACTTGGCCCTCGCCATCACCACTTCATACTTGTCATTATCATATGGGTCGATTGGGATAGTCTTCAAGGCGAAGTTCTTGATACAATTCCTGTCAAGCACTGATAAGATTCTGGCCTTCCAGACTGCGAAGTTCGATGCTCTGTTCAATCTATTTTGGTTTCTTACCCCGTGTAGTGCCATGACGCTCCTCTACTTCCCTCTTAGAAGTTCTCTGGTTGACTCCTCTGAGTCTCTACTTTGCGTCTGGAAGTTCTCTTTTGGACTCCCTTTGAGTCTTGATTTCCCTCCTAGAAATCCTTCTGCTGCTTGTCGAGATGCCCCCTACTCTGATCGTCTTGTGCAGCTGCACTGTTGATTCAGGTTCCTCGGCTGGAAACCCTCGGTAATAACTCCTTTGGCCCTGCTCTGTCAGGTACTGTTCTGACTACAGTACCTCACTAGCTCCACTCTGCAATATTACTGTAGCCTTCTAGACCCCAACAACTGCCTCTCTGTGAACTGCGTCAACCCCTCTCTGCCTCACGCTGTCTCTGTGTCACCCCGAATGGGTCTGCGTTAGCCCTGGGATGCCCTGCATCAGTCCTCTGGTCCTCTTTGAGGCTTTGCACAGTTCCCGGCTTCTTCTGCGTGGCTCTGGCTGGTTCTACGTCACATTTCCTTAGCTTTTGCGCTGCTAGAAACAACTTCTATCACCTCGGGACAACTGTTTTCTGCTGCTATTGCTCCGCTTGGCTGATGTCTTTTAGTCTTCCTGTGATCTACAATCACACTCTGATACCATGTTGAAGTTTCTAAGTTTACTTAATTTAGAAACTCTTCATGCACTTTTTTTGATTTATTCCTACCTACTTGTTAATTTTTCTTTAGCAAGTTATTTACAAAATACTGAAAATAAACCCCAGTGCATGCTCAACATATTACAAATCAGCAACTAAAAGAAACAAGAACAAACACACCACGTGACACCATTATTTTTGGACCAATGTCCCCGGAAAAACCCAATGCGGGAAAACCAGTGCAGCTATTTGAGGGTTTTTCTTATTAAGAAATATCATAGTACAATCTGGGTGTCGAAACTGGCCTACCTAACAGAGAATTTCCGGCAGCTCCTTAGCACAAAACTGCTCTTGCAACCCCAGCGTCTACCCAATCTGGACTGCGTCAGCCCCTCTCTATCTCACACTGGCCCTGCGTCAGCCATAGGAGGCCTAGTGTTAGCTTTGGGAGCCTCTATGTCAGCTAAGCTGGACCCTCTGGTGCTCTGCACAGTACTTGGCTGCCTTTGTGTGGCCCTGCGTGAGCCCTTGCTGGCTCTGCGTCACCCTCTTTCGTTGCTGCGTTGCTCTCCTGCACAATCTCTGTCTTCTCTGTTCCTCTGTACTCAATGCCCCTCAGCTGCTCTCCTGATCACTGATTCTATCTCTCTTAGCAAACACCGCTCTAGAAAATAGAATGATTGATCATTTGGTGTGTTCACCAAGTTACTCGCAACTTCTCATACTTTTCTCGTTGACATATCAACGACTGAGATTAAGTCCCTAATCAATGGCTAAGATTAGATCTGGCTTGATCCATGTCTTTTGAACCACTCTAACACAGATTCATATTAATACACATTAATATTTTATTTTCCCTAAGTTTAGACTTAGGGACTCCATTGAAAATATTAATTATTTTAATATCTCTTGATCTGTTTAGAATCTGCCAAAACCCTTTCTAGATATTGGAGATCTCATGTGCCCCAACCTTTCCACCAAATTTCATGGCTAGAGCACATCTGATGCTACCCCAAATCAACACTCCCTTTTAGCGAGGACTGTGCTCTAGCAATACCCTTCACTGAGTATTATTCTGATCATCCGGCATCAGTACCTGTGTTGATGCTAGGCCTTCCTGCCCACCATCCTCTACACTGCTGCCTCTTGTAATGCTGCCCATGGTTTTGCCACTGCCACTGCTGCATCTGTACGACAGCTCCCTCTTCATCTGTGCTGTTGCTGGTCCTTTCTCCCAGCATTGCATCTACACTGCACCTCCTCTCATCATGTTGCAGTGTGCTGCCCAGTACTGCACTGCAACTCAGTTACTGAGAAATAAGTAACTGATCTCCCTGTTGGGCTAGAAGCACCCACTGATGCTGAAGCTCCTTCTGTTGCTGACAAGTGCTCCCTCTCTTTGACCTTTGTGTTGCTGCAACAACTCCCTATATCTCGCACCGTTGCACACCTTGCGGTGCCTTTCTGCATTGGTGCAACACTCTTGTGCCTCTTGCACTGTTGCAGCCTGCTAGCTTTGTGCTGTCTTGGGACCCCTGCACTGTAGCTCTATTTGTCGCTCTATCCGCATTCGTCTCTACCTACTTAGCCAGTCCTGCTACTCCTCATCGGGGCTCCCGTAGCAAGGTCTAATCCAAGAGGTTGGGTACCTCAAGGATCCTGCCCCTCATCGCCTGTAGTCCTCCTGACTACAACTCGATGTCTCCCCACTTCCGCTTAAGTGGTGCGTGTGCAATGACTACAGCTTGATGTCTCCCCACTTCAGCTCAAGTGGTGCGTGTGCACTCATGGCACAGTCATCGTTTGTCAAAACTTCCTTCTCTGCCCTTGCTAGCGCTGCCTTAGTCTTGGAAGACTCTCCCTTACTTTTCTTCCTTGGGCACTGGGTCGCATAATGACCCATCTCCCCACAGTGGAAACACTTGATCTTGGAGAGATCTTTCTTCTTTCGCTTCTCCTGCTTTCCCTTAGATGTTAGGGCCACATGCTCCTCCTCCTGCCGAACTTTAATCCTTTTGTTGTTGCTACCTGTCTTCGACTGCCGTCTGATCTATTCCTGGTGAAGAGCTGCCCACATCTCGTGCCAAGGTAGGAGAGTCCCTCTGCCCAGGATACTTTGGACAAACACTTCCCAATCTTCTGAGACAACATTCAGGGCTGTCCTCACCATAAGCTCCTGATCCAGTGTCTCTCCTATTGCAGTCAACTGGTCTCGGATCTCATTCAGTCCTCCGAGGAAGGTGTCAATCAATTGACCCTTCTTCATTTGATACAACCTCATCTGGTTCTTGAGCAACATTCTTCTCTCCACAGAAGTATGCTGGTACAGGTTCCTGAGAGCCTCCCACATCTCAACTGCCGTTTCCTTCTCGACTATATGTGGTACCACATGATCCTTGACCCCGTCAAGGATAATGCACGGGGCCCTCGCCATCGCCTCTTCGTACTTGTCGTTATCATGGGGTCGACTGGTATAGCTATAACCTTCAAGGCAAAGTTCTTGACACGATTCCTGTCAAGCACTGATAAGATTCTGGCCTTCCAAACTGCGAAGTTCGATGCTTCGTCCAGTGTATCCTGGTCTCTTACCCCGTGAAGTGCCATGACGCTCCCCTACTTCCCTCCTGGAAGTTCTCTGTTCGACTCCTCTGAGTCTCTACTTCCCTTTGAGTCTTGATTTCCCTCCTGGAAATCCTTTTGCCGCTTGTTGAGATACCCCCTACTCTGATCGTCTTGTGCAACTACACTGCTGATCCAGGTTCCTCGACTAGAAACCCTTGGTAACAACTCCTTTGGCCCTGTTCTGTTAGGTACTGTTCTGACTATAGTACCTCACCAACTCCACTCTGCAATATTTTTGCAGCCTTCTAGACCCTAGCAACTGCCTCTCTGTGAAGTGCGTCATCCCCTCTCTGCCTCACGCTGGCTCTGCGTCACCCTAGATGGGTCTATGTCAACCCGGGGATGCCCTGCGTTAGCCCTTGTGTCAGCAACACTGTCCTCTCTGAGGCTCTGCGTAGATCCTGGCTTCTTTTGTGTGGCTATGGCTGGCTTTGCGTCACACTTCTTGGCTTTTGTGCTGCTAGAAACAACTTCTGTCACCTTGGGACCACTGTTTTCTACTGCTATTGCTCCGCTCGGCTGATGTCTTTTAGTTCTCTTGTGATCTGCAGTCGCGCTCTGATACCATGTTGAAGTTTCTAAGTTTACTTAGTATAGAAACCTTTCATGCACCTTTTCTGATTTATTCCTACCTACTTGTTATTTTCCTTTAACAAGTTATTTACAAAGTAAATATTGAAAATAAAGACCATTGCATGCTCAACATATTACAGATCAACTACTAAAAGAAACAAGAACAAACACACCACATGACACCATTATTTTTGGACCAATGTCCCGAAAAAACCCA
Source organism: Pinus taeda (assembly GCA_000404065.3). Classification (NCBI taxonomy): domain Eukaryota; kingdom Viridiplantae; phylum Streptophyta; class Pinopsida; order Pinales; family Pinaceae; genus Pinus; species Pinus taeda. Next base: position 38,871 of record APFE030134241.1, read on the forward strand.
ATGTGGGAAAACCGGTGCAACTATCTGAGGGTTTTCTTATTAAGCAATATCAGAGTACAATTTGGGTGTCGAAATTGGCCTACCCAATAGAGAATTTCCTTAGCAGCTATACCTCACAGTTTGAGAGAAATCTCCTAGCTGAAACCTTGGAAAATCCTTTCAGCAGCTCCTCAGCACAAAATGCTCTGCAACCCCCACGTCTGCCCAATCTAGACTGCGTCAGCGCCTCTCTGTTTCACGTTGGCCCTACGTCAGCCTTTCTTGGCTTGCGTCAGCCCCAGGAGGCTTTGCGTTAGCTTTTTGGGCCTCTATGTCAGACACGTTGGCCTCTATGGTGCTCTGCGCAGCGTTTGGCTGCCTCTACGTGGCCCTGCATGAGCCCTTGCTGGCTCTGCGTCACTCTCCTTGGCTACTGCGTTGCTCTCCTGGCACAATCTTTGGCTTCTCTGTTTCTTTGTACTCAATGCTCCTGAGCTGCGCTCTTGATCATTGATTCTATCTCTTTTAACAAATCTCGTTCTAGAGAATAGAATGACTGATCACTCTGGTGTATTCTCCAAGTGACCCTTAAGCCTCCTTTTATACTTTTCCTGTTGACATCTCAACAGCCGAGATTAAGTCCCTAATCAATGACTAAGATTAGATCTGGCTTGATCCATGTCTTTTGGACCACTCTAACATAGATTCATATTAATACACATTAATATTTTATTTTTCTTAAGTTTAGACTTAGTGACTCCATTAAAAATATTAATTATTTTAATATCTCCTGATTTGTTTAGAATCTGCCCAAACCCTTTATGGGTATTGGAGATCTCATGTGCCCCAACCTCTCCACCATATTTCGTAGCTAGAGCACATCCGATGCTACCCCAAATCAACATGTTCTTCCATTCTTTTCATCTTTTGCTACAACTCAACAACATTCATCATGTACCTGCAATCCTTACTTGAAGGGCATGGAAGAACAATCACAACCAAGCAAGATACACAAAGACAATAAACTAATAGAAATAGCAACGATAGTAAAAAGCAAGAAAGAGAGATATAAAATACTTATCTTTTGACAACATTTCATCTCTCGCCTGATCTTAGCCTTCTGTCATCCAATTGCAACTACATCATCATCATGATATCATTCCTCTCTTGTACGATCTAGGGTTTCTACTTTCAATGGAAATGTCCAATCCTAGGGTTTGTCCATAAACCGTAGGGTTTTCTTCTTCAAGCCTTGTGCTTACTAGGGTTTTACAAACCCTAGGTATCCAAAATATCTAAAAAACTAGACTTGTTTGCACATGTGTTGAAATACAATAAGCAATTAATAGTCGTTTGTGGTTTCACCAAACCAAGTGGTTCAACTTCTTCTATGTATATATATATATATATATGTATATATATAGAAAGAGATCCTTTGTATCTTCAAGCTGACATCTTATTTGATGCGTTTACACTTGTATCTATGCAACATATCATAACGTATATAGACTTGCATCTTCAGTGCTTACTTAATTCATTCTTGACCTTATCCAACACTTCAAAGCTGTATGTAATCAGGGCATATCATGTTTGAACATTGCTTCAGTCATTAGCAATTACATTCGAGCCTTTCAATCCAAGTGTTTGAAGTACATCATGTTCCGCAAATTATACATCTTCCTTGAGATGAATTTGGACTTCAATTTTAAAGAGGAGTTAGACCTCTTCTTCACTGTAACAACGAATGTTCGAGATTATCAAATAATTTTGCTTGCTTTACGTCATCAACCTTTGAATATTCGAAACATACGAGAATGTCTTCTTTGCAAATTCCATTCAAAAAAGAACGTCAAAGATCACATGATATTTCATTGATCTGTGCAAAGCCCTTGGTTTTGCAAGTTCACTTTGTCTCATATTCTGCTTATTCAAACATGAATCATATTGACAAGGTCAACATGTTTAAGGATAATGTGAATGTTGGCAATTTTTCAATCCTTTTTTTCATACAAAGTCTTCAGTGAGTATTTTCACAAAGACTTTAGACTTTCACTGCATTTTCTCTAAGACTTGAGACTTTCAATTTTCAAAACTCTTGAGATAACGCATACTTGGCAGTGCAATCAAACTTCATTGGCTTCAAATTTGAATGAACCAATTTTCTTCTAGTATTCATGGTCTTAATTCCTTTCCTTTGAAGATTTTTCCAGCCTTGTAGTAAACCAAAATAACAGAGAAGCTTTCTTCATTGGTAATGAGTATTAGCACCTTCTATTTGATTGAAAGCAATAGGTCGGCCTTACTAGAGATAACAAGGTGGAGACCTCGAATCAATATTAAATATAGGAATGTTTCTAGTTGACATCAGTTGCAAAGTCTCGGTCACCTTCAAGATCATTCGGCCTTAGACAAAGACATCTTCTATGCTCAGGATTTCTATATGTTCTTAATGACTCTTCCTTTTGAAACGATAATCACAACCTTTTGAAACGATAATCACAACACACAAATCGTATTGGCAATGGATTTACTGACAGGTCACTTAACCTTCTTTCATAAATTACTAGGATATCCTTAACTAAGGTTTGATCTGAAGAATTTCAGCATTTGAGATTTATGAAAATTTCAGATCTAGACACAAAGGCTTTCGTCACAAGTTTATGTCTTGTCAAACAAGAATTACAAACACCTTGAAGTGGTTATTGGTCTACAAAGATAAAGTATTGCCTTTCTCATTTTGAAGATAATTCAGACCTTATCAGATCTGAGATGATCGGCCTAAGGATTTAGAATTGAGGCTAATTTGAAACAGGTTCAGATAGAGACTTGGAGGAGGTTAGAAACTCTTCAAAAAATTTAACTTGATGAGGTTATGTTAGAAAATTTTCTAGAGGTTTCCACCTGCAAATCCTTTTGACTTGTGGAAACTCGGTCCTCCTTCCAACACCCTTACTGACCTTTTGTCCCTCCTTCCACAGAGAGTTAGGGCTTTGGCCTTCACACAGTTTAGTAATAAACACGATTTAGATGGAAGTTGGAACCATACTACAACCAAACTTAGGAGGAGAAACTCAACCTCCTCCTTTTGACAAACCCAACCTTATTGAACTCTGGAACTCATTCTTTGGCTCCTCTTCTTACCATAGCTCTGATACCATGTTGATTTTTCAGAGATTTCCATAATTGATAATTACTTCTAATGATTCCTAGTTCAATTTATCTTATACCACATTTTTCATTAAGCAATTATACAAAAAAATCATCAACATTAGAACAATATTGCCAGTAAGAACATTGAAGAGACAACCAAACACAAGAGACAAAAAATTACCCTTGGAAAACCCTAAACTAGGGGAAAACCCAACAAACCTTCCTTAGAGAAATCATCAAGTTTAACAGAGATACATCAATCAAATTCAAGGTCAAATAGACCAACCAAATAGTTAGGTAGCACCTGGCTAGCTGCCCTCCAAATAAGACAACAAATTCGTTCTTGTATTGGCTCCACAAATTTGATCTTACTTTCATCCACGAACTTCTTCCTTCCTCTCTATCACATATCTGAAATTTCTTCCTTTGCTTGCTCAAAATCGTCCTCTTTTGTGGCCTCAAAATTGTCCTATTTTGCTTCAGACTTGGCTGAATTGATGTGCATCAAGGAGGACGAAATGGAATGTATATATATAGTCAAAGAGAGGCTGAATGGGTGCCTCTAAAGGTTGGGCCAACATGATTATTTGAAAGAGCCGACTTGTCATTTTAGGAGGCCGACCAGGTCATTTTGAAACCAAAATTTCAAATTTAAAAGTTCAAATTCTTTTCTTTTAATTCAAGCGGGAAGAGCATGCTTTGCAAAATACATCAATGACTAGAATGATAATTATGAACACTGACCATAGCTACAAAATTCAACAAGAACACTAGTAGGAAATTGGCCTTGAGGCATCTACTTTGTTGTATCATGATGTCAAAATCGGATTTAGTTACCACTTATCTCTTGGGAGTCTCACAATTGAGAGATCAACTTAAAGCCATTGGAGATACTATTGATGATGCCAAACTTGTTACAATGACTCTTAATGGATTTCCTTCTTCATGGATGTTTGTGCACGTGTTGAGCTGCTCAAGTTTGATCAACCTTGGACTGATTATGTCCAAGAGGAGGCTTGATGGTTGTCTAAGAACAACTTGCAGAGACCTCATGATGGAGAGACTGAAGCTTGTTATGAATATAATTCATATAAAAATAATAAATATAAATATAAATATAATAATAATAAATAATAATTAATTAACTAATTTTTAGCTAGTTAGTAATGAAGAGTCATGTCTTAGAGACATGACCATTCATGAAAGGGCACCCGGTTAGGGTATATAAGCAGACCCTTATTCTCATTTGTAATGATCTCCTTTCTCATAGCAATTCTTATACAATATTTAATATACAGTTACATGTTTTACAATGGACATTTATGTCTTTGAAGTATTTTAAAGATTTTTGCTGCATATATGACTTTTGGTCGTTACATTGGTATCAAATCCATGTTCGCTGATCGCCAGGCCTTTGGCCATCAACCTCCTGTCAACCTTGTGTTGTGTAATTGAAGTGTTTCACTCAGAGTTTGGAGATTCTCCATATCGCCATTTAGGTCTTTGGCCCCAAAAAATTAAATAAAATTAAATAAAAATAAATAAGGCCTTTGGCCATTGACATCTCAATTATTCTAGTAAAAAAAAATAGTTCGATGTATATTTTGAAGGAGAACATTCATATATATAAAAAGGTTCTACATTATTGATAAAAAGTGAATGATAAAGTCAAAAGGGAATCTTTCCAAATATCTTCAAAACTATACGTAAGAGAAGGAAGAGTAGATAAGATTATCTTGATTCTTCATTAAGTAGTTTACAAGCTCATGGTTTTAGAAACCCATGGTATTTTCAAGGTAAAAGAAGAACAAAAGGAATACAAAATCTCTTTATGTGAATGGTAAGTTTTTTTCTACATGGAGAAAATTAACGAAGTCAAAGACACATAAGTGGACATATATTTTATATTATACCTCAAAGAGGTGAATAACAACGTTTCACTAGGGTTGTAAATTTTTAAAAAGAAAAAAAATATCATAAATACATATAGAAAAAAACTATAAAAATAAATTAAAATAAAACAAAAGTAAAGTTAAAAAGAAAAAGAAAAAGAAAGTTAAAAAAAGAAGAAAAAAAAGAAGAGGAGAATTTGTTGAGAATATATATTATATATTATATATATATATATATATTATTAGAAAAGTTAAATTACCAAGGAAGGTTATCAAGTCAAGAAAAATGGAGCCTAATTCGAAAATAATGAAGCAATTAGTCAAGATGACTCCCACACAACAATCACTATTTTGGACTAATCTCCATTGTGTTTAGACAAAATTGGATATACTTGTATTAAAAAAAATGCATATTAAGATGTCCAAGGTGTGGAAGATTATTTAGTACCGAAGAGAGTAACGATAATGAACATATACAAATAAAGCAATTAAAGGAAGAAATCACAAAACTTCAACAAAAGAATGAAGCATCAGAGAAGAAATATAAAAATCTCGAAGATCTGTTTCATGAAAAATCAACAGAAAGTAATGAGGAGATTTTGCGCCTCAGAGACCATACCATAATAAAAAATTATTTGAGCAGGGCAAGAAACAAAAATTAAAGAAAGAGAACGAAAGTTCTAAGGAGAAATTCAACGAGAATCTATCGAAAAAGGAAGAAGAAAATTTGCGTTTAAAAACTATGAACCAAAGGTTATTAGAACAGATAAAAAATAAAGAAAAGGATACTGAGGACAAAGTTGACAATTAAGAGAATGATGAACTTTTACGTCTAAGGAATCATAACCAAACCCTTTCTATGCAAATAAAGAAACTAAAAAGTGATAAAAAATCACTAAATGACAAGTTAGAACAACTTACTCAAGAAGAACTATTGAAGTCTCTAGTCGTAAAAGTCCAATCTGAAGATAAAGAAACAAATACCAATCCAATCAAAATTGTAACTCAAGCAGAGGATAAACCTAATGAAGTGAAGACACATGCAAAAGTTGCATTTCAAACGATGGACATTCAAAATTATGATTTTGTAGCCAACTCAACAACAACGCCTGAAGGAAATCGGGAAACAACCACTAACATGATAAGGGAAAGTCCAACTAGAAGAACTATATATTGACTCCCGAATCACAAGAGAAGACTTTCCAATCAATCTACGTACCAGTATCACTCAGAACATAAACGACAAATTGATGTTCCCAAGAACATCGATGTTTGCAGAATTCAGTCCTACGATAACTATTCATCACAAATTTTCAGAGATCAGAAGATTCCACAGAAGATTAATCTAGGATGGTGCAATCCGTTCTCAGTACGACAATTTTGTTTATCACTCAGAGCATCATATCATCTTGTATCAATGAAGATGAAAGTTTAGAACAAAACTTCTTGGAGAGAGATGCAATGTTATGAATATAATTCATATAAAAATAATAAATATGAATATAACAATAATAAATATAAATATAATAATAATAAATATAAATATAATAGTAATAAATAATAATTAATTAACTAATGGTTAGTTAGTTAGAAATAAAGAGGCATGTCTTAGAGACATGACCATTCATGAAAGGGCACATGCTTAGGGTATATAAATAGGCCCTCATTTTCATTTGTAATCATCTCCTATCTCATACCAATTTTTATACAATATTCAATATACAGTTACATGTCTTCCAATGGACATTTACATCTTTTTTGAAGTGTTGGACAATTGGCATTGTCTGGATGGCTAGTGGCCTAGTGAAGGCATCTGCAAGTGTGTTGGCATTGATGTCAACAGTGATGCTGGGGAGATGTGTTAGGCAGGTGGCATGACCTAACTGTTGGGAGGAGCAATGCCTAACTGTTGGCAAGAGCATTGCCTAATTGTTGGTAGGAGTGTTGGCATTGATGTCAACAGTCATGCTGGGGAGATGTGTTGGGCAGGTGGCATTACCTAACTGTTGGGAGGAGCAATGCCTAACTGTTGGCAAGAGCATTGCGTAATTGTTGGTAGGAGTGTTGGCATTGATGTCAACCAGACTAGCTTGGATGCTTGTCGCAACATATGTTGGTAGTGATGGCCCAGGAGGAATCTCATGATAGTTGCTAGCTTCATGAAGAAAATCATTATAGTAGTAGGCTTATTGGAGAAGCCATCAAATGATGATTACAGTGATGGACCAGATGGAATTCCATGGTAGATGCAGGCTTCATGTAGAAGATCACATTGGTGGTTGTGAGTTCAACTGTTCTGAGAGTCAACGAGCAGAAGAGTGGCAGAGAGTTTGGAGCCATCTTAGAGGTAGCAGATGGGCCTACATTGGACCCTCTCCATTGGAAAGTGCTCTGGAAGAGCTTTCCAACGATATGCAGAATTCCAAAAATGGACTCTTGGATCAAAATCTATGGCTTGCCGATGATCAGGGACTTGAAGTCCTAAGGAGGCTAGAAAATCGGAGGTCCAAGGTATTGGCACATCAGCATATCAACACAGACGATCAGAGGGCAGCATATCGACGATCACAACATATTGGCACATCGACGATCGGAGGGCATCATATCAGTGCATCGGTGATCGAAGGTCAACGTATTGACACATCAGGAGATCGGAACCCCGAAGATCAGCGTATCAATGCATTGAAATGTCGAAGGTTGGCATATCGGTGATATCAGAATAACGGAGGTGCGATACATTGGAGTAGGCTGTATTGGAGGTTGGAGAATATTGAGATCCCAGAGATCGACAACATTGATATATCAGAGATCGCAATATCAGAACTTTGTCAAGTGAGGAACCTTTAAAATGTTACGATATCGATAAGTGCTGATAAGCCTTCAGAAGCGTCGAGCAATGTGAAAAGAAAAATTAACAAAGGATTTCAGTGTAAAACCAAGGTTGTCGGGTCCTTCTCTCTCTCCTCTAGTAGGACACATGGCAGCGTGTGATTGGCTCCGATAAGGACACATGGAAGCATGTGATTGGCTCCGATAAGGACACATGGCAAGATTTGATTTGCTTTGATAAGGGACAAGTAGCAGTAGACGTCAACATGTCATGGCAGTATGACAAGACACGTGGCAGGCATAATCAACCATATTGGGTGGTCTAATGGGCCATAGCCAGGTGACATGCGTCACCTCTAAGGAGTCGCCACATGGCAGTGACGACGTCATATCAAAAGTCGGCGTTCAGAGGATTGAAGATGTCAGAACTCTATAACAGATCAAGTGTTGAAAAACTCTGATATAGCGGGCTTTCGATATGGCTTGGCACATGGTTATAAGAGCTCAACGACCCAAGGGTGGAGAGCTGCTAACAAAGGGAGAAAGACCCCCGATAGAGTCTGAAGGCTTAGCACCTTAATGCTAAATGGCAGGTCACAGGTAGCGACTCTATGATGAGAAGCGCAATAAGGGCTAAGCAAAAGGAGCTTGACAATCAGAGGATTAGGATATCATAACTTTATAACAGTTGGTTATTGAAAAGCTCCAATGGAGGGAGCTTCCAATATTGGGTAGGCTCATGGTCATGTAAATCCATAGAGCCAAGCGCATAGAGTGTGGCAAAGGAAGGTTGGCCCGGGCAAGGACATTGCACTACTGTGAAGTTGCAATGTGGAATTTCTCCAATAGTGCAGTACAAAGAGGGAAAGGTGTATGGGTTGGCAACTGTGAGATTGAATGTAGAGGTAGAGGAGTTGGTCTCAGGAGTAATGGCAATTGTGAGAGATCGCTGGGCAAGGCAGCAAGGACCATGATCTTCGAGAAGGAGTGTTGGGTCTGCCTTGAGGTTATCTGAGAATTAATTTCTTAGCATGGAGCTCCATGCAGTTAGGCAATGAAGCACTGCAAGGTCGATCATTGTTTCTGCACTGTGACAAGAAACGACATGCCTGACTATAGGGGGGAAGCTAGAGGACAGGTAACAGAGTCTACCTTGCGTAGAAAGCCTCAGTGACAGGAGAGTTGCACACAAGAGAGGACCGTGACTGGTTGGCGTGTGTAGGTGGACTGAGAATTCATTCTCAATATGGAGAAACTGTCAATTGCCCATTCTCATGGTTAATGTAGTGGCAGAGACCAAGGCAGACACAACATTAGAATGGAAGAGCCATGTCGAGGTACACTAGTGCGCGGTGTGAATACAAGACAAAGTGGCAACAATTGGGGGACAACAGAGGAACTAAACCCAAGAGCTTAGATGAGCAAAGTGGGGGAAAGCAACATAGTTGCAAGTGAGCTAAGTGGAAAAGTTTCGAGTGTGTGCACTGTTGTGTAAGGCTGAGTGAGAGCCATTTCTGCAGAGTGAGGCCAAGAATGTCTATGCAGAGGTAAGAGAGTCCGAGGGCTGCACTGCTATGAGTAAAGGTGGAAGTTGCCTGTGTGCTACTATGAGCAAGGCCATAGTTGCCTGTGCTGTGTGAGCAAGGCTGAAGTCGCCTGTGCTGTGTAAGAAAGGCCGAAAGTGCCTGTGCCGCGAGAAAGGCTGTAGGTGTCTGTGCAGAGAAAGAAGGTCGAGCGTTGTGTGTGTACTGTGGAGAGCAAAGGGTCGAGAGTTAAGTGACTGTTGATGAAGAGCAGAGAATAGAGCTACATGGAATGTGATGAGTGATTGCTGTTGAGCAGATTAGTGGGCTGCTGCAGAGTGAGCAGTGTGAGCAGAGAATAACGCTGTTATCATGCAGAGTGGCTGCGAAACTACGGAGAACATCCTGTTCCTATTTGAGTGTGGGTTGGTGCCTGCATAAAGGAAGTTGGTGCTCCATCTCTAGTGGGAGCTTGAGATGGTTTGGGGGTTGGTGATTCCTGCAAGTTGGTGCTAGCAAAATATCCGTGAGATCGGTGCCTCACATGGTGCTTATGGTAAGCTGGACAAGTGTGTACAAAAATAGGGATTTGGTGCTTCTTGCTAGTCGGTGTTAGGAAACAATCAAAGGGAGTTGGTGCTTTTTGTGAGTGGGTGCTCACAAAACAGATTGATGTAATAGAGTAGGTGCTCTTGTTTACATCAATAACAACAACAAGCTTTGGTGGTTTTTTTCCCGTAAGGGTTTCCACGTAAAACCTTGTGTCTCATGTGTATGATACTCATGGTGTGTATGCTTGTATGTTGATTTCATGTTGCTGCCATATTACATATTGCTACTGATTATATAGATGGGTGCCAAGCTTGAATAAGAAAAGTAAATAGGCATATAAGTTTAAAATTAGCCTTAATACTGATTCACCCCCCTCTCAGTATTTCATTGTTTCCAACATGAAGTATTTTAAAGATTTCCGCTGCGTATACGACTTTTGGTCGTTACAAAGCCCTTGCAGCTCATATAAGGATAGGAGAAGAGGAAGACGTTATAACCTTTTGGGAAGAAGGGTACTTTTGTCGGATACAACTAAACTTCAAAGGCGTACAATCTAGGAAAATGTCAGATTGAGGTTAGTCAGGATGTTACATTTGATGAGGAGATTGCCTTCAGGAGGTCTAGAGAGTCTCTTATGAAGATTGATAATGAGGAGTAGGAGGCTTTAAAGGATGCGGGTACAAATCCGTCTAGTCTCATTGTTCATCCTTTAGACTATCAGGAGTCAGTGGAGCCAGTAGAGCCAGTGGACCTGCCTAGAGATGTTGCAGTGATCAGGAAAAGGCCATCATGGCTTCGTGACGCTTTGCAGGATGCAAAGAGGCATGCAACTCCTTGTGGTACTTTTAGGGAGAGTAGATGACCACAAAGGTTCTCGAACTATATGGCATTAATGAAACACATCGATTTTGAGCCCTCCGGTTATGAGGAGGTAGAAAACCAATAGGTTTGGATGGATGCCATGATGGAGGAGTACCAATCCATCATGAAGAATGATATGTGGAGATGGTTCTGAGACCAGAGGGGAAGTCAATAGTGATTTCCAAGTGGATCTATAAGATCAAGCATGCAACAAATGAAAACATCGAGAAGTATAAGGTGAGGTTTTGTGGCGAGAGGTTTGTCCCAGAAAGAGGGAGGATTATGATGAGACCTTTGCTTTAGTCACCAGGTACACTTTTATTAGGACTATAGTTTCTATGTCTTCAGTTATGGGTTGGAGTTTACATCAAATGGATGTAAAGACTGCATTGCTCAATGGTGTGATTGAGGAGGAAGTGTACATAGAGCAACCTTAGGGATTTTTGATACATGGGGAGGAGTCCCATGTTTGCAGGTTGAAGAAGGATTTGTACAGACTCAAGCAGACAACCAAGGCATGATATTCCAGGATTAATGAATAATTGATGAGTTTGGGCTTCACCAAGAGTGATGTGATCATGACCTTTACTTCATGGTTGTTGATGGTGATCCTTTGATCTTGGTGGTGTATGTTGATGATCTATTCCTTACTGGAGTAGAGAGGCTCATTGTTAGGTGCAAGTGGAAGTTGTCTCTGGAGTTTGAGATGAAGGGCCTTGGCTTGATGCATTATTTCTTGGGATTGGAGGTGTGGCAGAGACTTGATGAGATCCTCATTGGATAGGGGAAGTACATAGTTTAAATCTTGAAGGGATTTGGTATGATGGAATGCAAGACCATAACTACACCTATGGTGACAAATCTGAAGAAGCCAAGTGATTGGACTTCAGGTTTAGATTTGGTGGATGCCATGATGTACAAGCAATTGATTTGATCTTTGATGTACCTAGTGAAGACCAGGTCAAATATTTGCTTTGCAGTGAACACCTCGAACCTATATATTGTTGAGTCAAGGCATGTACATTGGGTTGCGATGAAGCATTTGTTGAGGTACCTATATGGTACAATTGGATATGCTTTGAGATATGACTCAGGTGGTGAAGTGAGGTTGCTGGGATATGCTGATTTTGACTGAGCTAGGAGCGCAGTGGGTAGAAAGAGCACCTCAGGTTGCTGCTTCAACTTGGGATCGCATATGATAATCTGGTTTAAGCAGGAAGTGGACTTCTGTCGCACTCAATACAACAGGAGAATAGTATATCACAACTAGTGACACAAGTCAGGAAGCAGTGTGGCTTCTGAAGTTGCTTGTAGGGCTATTTGATTAGGTGCTAGAGATGACCTTGATATATTGTGATAATCAAAGCTATGTCAAGATTTCAGAGAATCCAGTATTTCATGAGACGTTGAAGCACATTGAGATTAAATATCACTTCATTCAAGACATGGTGTAGAAGGGAGCAATGAAGCTCCAATACATATCCATAGGCGAGTAGATTGTGGACATTCTCACCAAGCTTCTATCTAGGGGGGAGTTTATATACTTTGGAGACAAGCTTGGCGTGATGCAAAATCTACCCCTTGCTGAGAGGGAGTGTTGATGTTTTTGCAGCATCGGTTAGACATTCCCCCATGAGGTCATGTTGATTTGACTAGTGTGGCAATGGTACATTCACCCATGGGGCCATGCTGATTTGGCTACGGGTGAATGGCGCAGGGATAGAATTTCTCCCATGGGGTCATGTTCATTTGACTAGGGGAGAGGTACATTCACCCCTGGGGTCATGTTGATTTCGCTGGGGTGAATGGCCCACGATGCTCACATTGTGCTCTAGGATGGAGTGATCTATTTTTTATAGAACGTGTTTGAATTGTTTATTGATTGGGATTTTTCACCCAATAGAGGGGTAAACAATTCTAGTCTAATGTTGAGTTGTAACGTAGGCTCTATTAGTGAAGGGGTTTCTTTTGATGAAAAGCCACTTTGATGGGTCTTTACTTCACATTAGAGCTTTTTATAAATATATAGCATGTGAGAGACAAATCATCAACATAGCAAGCTCATTGAATTTTTTCTAGTGGAGGAGAATTTCAGCTGAAGGAGAAATCTGTTGTCTTGGTTCATTTTCATCTCTTCATCATGTGAATCTATTTGACCGAGTTTGACTAGCTTCCTGGAGGCTGCATGTGTGAGACATTGACCGAGTTTGACTGATGTTTGTGTGAGACATTGACTGATATTTGACCGAGAGTTGACTGTAGGAAGGATGCATGTGTGAGGGTTTGACCAGTTACAGTTTGACCAGAGACTTTGGCCAGGGTCGAGAGTTGACAGCAGGGCCAAAGTTTGACTGCAGGGCAATTTGACCAGGCTGCTGACCAACATTGACATCTAATTTTTGATTGGTTTGACCGGCAGTTGTTGACCAAGTTTGACTGGTATTTTGACTCATATATTGGCACAGATTTCTAAAGAAATTGCTGATTAACTGAGTTTGACCACAGACACTGGCTAGGGTTGAGAGTTCACAGCAGGGTCAAAATTTGACTACAGGGAAATGACCAGGGTGTTGACCAGCATTGACTTCTGATTTTTGATTGGTTTGACCAGCAACTGTTGACCAAGTTTGACTGGCATTTGACTTATATATTGGCACAGATTTCTAGACAAATTTCTGATTTGTAAACCTTGTTGAAAAGAAAATTTCTCCTCAAGAAAAGATTGTTGGGTTTTCTCCAAAGATTGGATTTCCCAGGTGAAATTTTCTGTCTATTGTTGACATTTTCTGAGTATAATTATTCAATGATAGCAGTGGCATAAGAAATACTGTTTGAAAATAATTAGGAAGTAATTATCAGGCACAAAATTGTATTCTACTGTACTTGCTATAGAGTTTCAACATTTTTGAGAGGGGGAGGGGGGTTGTTTTCCCTGCTGCATCTGCTATTGTATTTTTGTCCCTTACATCTTCAGCATGCTCCACCTGCCCTCCAATTCAGGCCAGATTTGGGGCTGTTAGGACTGGAGCTTCCTGATGGCAATGCCAACAATGTACTGACGCAAGGACAGGTTGCTAGTTTCTTTTCCACTAATGGGACTTTCTTGTCCTCAATGCTAGGGAGAGCTTTTGCCTTGGCTTCCACCTCAGCTCCAGTTTCTTCTGCCCCCAGTGGGGATATCTGGATGCCATTGCAGGTCACTCCTTAGGTGCTCATCAGTCTTGGTCATTGCCATTACTGGCTGTGAGTATGATAGTGGCTGACACTTGTTTTACCTACAGTGTATTCCCCTACTACTTTCAGATTGTATTTATTGCCTGCTCTCTATGATAACTAAGGTTTTAACTTTTTCTTCTTGTTCTTCTAGCTCCTTTTTTTTGAATAATTTTAATTTAATTTTCCCTTTGTACTCTTGGTGGAAGTCTTTTGTACTCCCCCCCATTGCTGAATTTGGTTGTAATATGTTCTTCCAAATCCCATTGATCTATTTTGGTCATCAATGGATATTAATATAATTTCATTTCATTTTTTTTTTCTTAGTGTCTATTTTGCATTTGTTCGTTGTTCTCTGAATTTTGCTAGAATCAGTTTTTGTGCATAACAATTATCATTTATGAAGTGAATTTCATAAGTTGCAGTTGATGGCCTCCTTACTCTTTGGCTTTTTTTATTTTTATTTTTTTTATTGAAGGAAAATCTTGTGGGATCTCTCTTCCTTCCTTGGAGTATCTGGATGAAGGGTAGCTCCACCATCAGCCACAATAAGTCAAATTTGTGTACTATGGCCTCTCCATCCGCAACATGCCTAGGGTGGATCGTTCAACTGATTGAGCTAACTCTCAGGGCTCTCTTCTGGTTTCTTTTACAAATGATTTCCTGCTGATATAACCTCTAATAAGCATGAACTTAGTGATCAGATCAGGAGTTAAACTTAATCTGGTCAAGAATATCTTGCAATACATGGTTGTGATTTGCACTTAAGATTGAAGCAAACAAAGTTCGTTCTTCAGGTTAAATACTCTAGAAGACTTGGAATATAAAGATCTCCATTGAGATACAAGAATATATATTAGAATATATGAAATAAGATAATGATACAAATGAGAGTGAGGGGCCTGTTTATATACTAGGCAGTGCCTCTTCATGGAAGGGCATGTCCCATTTAGACATGCCTCTTTAGTACTAATTACTATTTACCTAAGTTACCAGGATCCGGATTCGGATACGGATCCGGATCCGGATTCGGATACGGATACGCTAGTTTTTTGAAAAGCCAGGATCCGGAAACGGCAAGTACAAACAAATATAAAATATTTTATAATTTTTAAAATTAAAATTTATATAAATATAAAATTTAAAAACTAATTTTTTAATATAGTAATTTTTATATACAATAAAATTATTATATAAGTAATTTCCTAAGGTATCATTTATAAATATTAATTAAATTTATATAAAAATAAAAAAACATATGTGAATTTTTAAATATATAACTTCAATATAATACTTTAAAAATAATTATTAAGTTAATCATAATATAATTAATGCATCATTTATAAATATTTAAACATTAATTATTAGTTATAATTATTTATATTAAGCAAATTATTAAACTTATTTTAGAAAAACTATTTTTAAACTTGAAAATAAACTTTAAAATTTATTAAAATATAAACTTACTTTTTAAACCTTTAATAAAATATCTTCTTAATAAATACGAGTAGATTATAATCTTGACGTCACATGTATTAAAGTTTATAATATGTATTTGTATTAAATAATATAAAGTTTATAATATATCTTTGCATTAAAGTTTATTAAAATATAAACTTACTTTTTAAACTTTAAATAAAACATCTGCTAAATAAATACGAGTAGATTATAATCTTGACGTCACATGTATTAAAGTTTATAATATATATTTGTATTAAATAATATAAAGTTTATAATATATCTTTGCATTAAAGTTTATAATATACATTTGTATTAAATAATATAAAGTTTATAATATATTGTATTAAAAATAATACATTTCAATGTAAAAATAATAAATTTTATGACGTCCAACAACTCTTCAGTTTACTTTCGCCGAGGGATTTTTAATCCATTTCTTAACATTAATTTATTCACAGAGTCGCAAATAAGAAAAATATGTTCCAAACTAATCATCGATCTAATCATTATGTACTAAAAGCAGAGTAATCGAAAAATTGAACATAAATAATCACATTTATCAAAGTATCAAACGCTTTCTCGTTCCAATACCGTTATTCGGATTGGAAGAAGACTAAATGTGAAAGAAAGAAACCTGAATCAAGAATACGCAAACTCCACTCTGCTCGCGTCTTACATATAAATTTAGTAAACCAAGATGCGATCTATGTGAATGGATTTTATTTGGAGATACCCAAAATGCAATTTATGTGGAATCCTTGGAGTTTGTTTCTTGAATTTCAAGATGTCTACAAATACCCTAAAATGGAACATGCGGAACTGTTCGTTTGCCTGGATTGATTTTGGAGAGGAATCACAGGCTAAATTTATCATCATCGCTATTTCTATATTCACTTAGTAAGAAATTTAGAATAATTGATCGTCATCGTTATTTCTTTACTCACTCAGCAAGAAATTTAGATTACGTTTTATATTTTTAACAGCAATTTTTTAAAATTACCAAATAAATTCATGTCATTAATGTTATCAAACTGTAATGACACACAATCAAGGGAACTGCGGGTTACCTTGCTAATATTTATACATAACAGTGACGTTCACTCTGCCCTTTGCCCTATGCACTACTCTCTATATGCTTGCAGAGAAACTCGAAGCAAAAGTAAATAAACAAACAAACAAAACACCATTAGCAAGGGAAAAGTTAGAAATAATTTAATGAATTATATAATTGCAGATGCTCTTAATTTAAAGAAAGCAAATCAGAATATCAACATTAGAAATTGACTTGCGTTGGTTGATATTTCTGTTTAAACATTTTGTGCTGAATTACAGTTTTTAACCCACCGAGAGAAAATTTTGCCGACATACAATATATTTACACACGGAGAGAAGACAGACGGATCTCTACGGATCCGGATCCGGATCCGTCTCTGATCCGGGGATCCGTGGATCCAACCATCAGGCTTGACGGATTTGGTAACATAGCTATTTACTAATCATTATTACAATTATCCTCATTATTTATATTTATATTATTATATATATTTTATGCGTAACATTGCCTTTTTCAAAAATGCTTTGTTCTCAAAGCTTGTTGATGCAAAAGGATTGATCTCTTTTTCGGTTTTGAATGTTTTCTCGTCTCGGCACTGTCATCTTCATTGATACAAGTTTATATGATCTTTTAAGTGATAAACAAAACTGTCGCACTGAGAAGGGTGACAATCCTAGATTAATCTTCTGTGGAATATTCTGATCACTGGAATTCTGTAACAAATTGTCATCATAGCACTGGATTGAGGTTACATCAATATTCTTTGGAACATCAGTTTGTTGTTTCTGTTCTAAATGTTCTCGATACGTAGCTTGGTTGAGTTGTCTACTCTCATGATTTGAATGTTGATAGGGAACTTTTTTTGTTTGAATTTCCCTTATTAGGTGTGTGGATTTTTTTTGATTTCCTTCTGGTACTACGATTGTTGAGTTAGGTACACAATCTTCGTTTGGAATTTTCGTCCTTTGGATTGTAACATGTGTGTTTTTCCTTCAACTGATTGATCCTCTTCTTGAGTTCTACTATTGACTTTGATACTTCCTCTTGAATACAATGTTCTAACTCGTCCTCTAATGACTTCTTGTCCTTCTTAAGCTTTTAAATTTGTGCTAGTAATTTTTCACTATGATCCTTAAGTCGCAAGACTTCTTCATTTCTATCAAATGTGATTTTGTCAATTTCATTTTGCATATTTTGTAATATTTTTTTACTTTCTTGAAAAATTACTTTTGAAATATCTTGGATGTCTTCTGGTGTTACCGAATTTGGCTTCACGGTGACATCTTGTAGTGTCATTTTTTTATTTTTGTAAGAAAATATCAAAAACTTATTTTTCGTATTCAGGATGAAGGAACCAAGGGTTTCCATTTAGGGTGAACCTAAAATATTGTCACTATTGTAGCAAAATAAGGTTTTAACAGTGAATTGCGAGACAAAAGTATAGTCTCGAATACTTAGTTGTAGATTGCTTATGTCGTATTGCTTGTCTCTTGTGTCAACAAAATTTGTTTCAACTATATTTGATTTAGGAACCACTAATTCGTTAGCACATTTAGTACTAACATAGTTATTATTTTGAGTAGGATCAATAGAGATTATAACATCATTTCCCGCAAGTGATCCTTTGATTTTAAGTAACGCACCGACACATATTATTATCATTATTATTATCCAATTTTAAGGTCACGACCAAGCCAAACATCTAATTGGTGTCTGAGACCCCCTTGTTTGTGGGACAATGGACCCACCTCAGCGCAACAATTTCACTGCTAAGTCTACGAAGGCATACATACTCTACCCCCTCTGGTTTTGAACCTGTGACCTCTTAGAAGGAAACACATGCTCTTAACCATTAGGCCCACTGTTTTAGGAAATCTTTCGTTATTGGTCTCCATTTTTTTCTTTTTTAGGATAAGTTTTAGGGTTTAAATTTTAAAAGCAGCCCTCTCAATCCCTATAATAATACCTTCTTCTTTTTTTCTATAATGTTACCCTCTCTTATTTTTTTTTCTTTAAAAGAAACTCATTTTTTTTTGTTCTATAAATTATAAAATATATCTTTTCTATGAAGATTTAACCCATATATATATATATATTAAATAACAATACTCTCAATTTATTTGCTATGACTTAAATATCCCCATAACTTTGTTTTCATAGATATTTTTTTCCACTGTGTTTAATCTATATATGATAATTGGAACATTAATTTTTCCACCTTTGTTAACTTAAATAACTAAAGTTTTAATTAGTCTTACAGTGGATCGAATAGGCATGATTCTTGGTTATGGTTACCTTTTTCTGACAACAGGGTACGAATGTATGTAGAATTATTAGTTATACGACTGTTCAAAGGATTGTACAAGCGGATTGGATAAACAATAGAAAAGAATGCAATAGAGGAGGTTGAGGTGGCTGAGCGAATGGTGACAATTTTATTGCCCAAGCTGGGAACAACAATGTGCAGTGTTTTTAAAAGCCAGTATCGGCAACACAACTTAATTTCATGTGGTTTTATAAAAAGTGATTGTCGGTACCACTTGAACAATTACGTGAGAATTTACATCAGTAATTTAAATCAGATTGAAAAACTAATGTACGATGGCTATATTGGATTGATTGGCAGTTGTTAGGATAGTGCAGTGGTTTGATGGCGTACACGAAGGTTGATAGAAGTGGTCACTGCCCTTCGGATGGAAGTGGCAGTTGGACGTCGTCTGGTCGATGGCGGGTATTGTGGTTGTGTTGATTTCTGGTAGCATCAGATGTGCTCTAAGTCTCAAAATTTGTAGGGAGGCTTAGGCACATGCATTTTCCAATACCCAGAAATCGTTTTGGGAAATTCCACCCAGAGATAGTTTTATTAAAATAATTAATTATTTTTAATGGGACCTTAAGTCTAAAGTTAGGAAATTAAAATAATTAATGGGTATTAATCTAAACTGTGGGTGAAATTTCTAAAAGAAGGTGGAGATCAAGTCAATATGATCCTGGCCATTGATTAGAATCTAATCTAGGCCATTGATTGATCGGCGAGAGGATTATAAGAAGAGGCTTGATGGGCACTTGTAGAACACACACAAAGAAGATCAGAAGTTTGATTTTTTGAAGCAGAGCAGCTACCGGAGAGATTTTCGATAGTGATCTTTTGCAGAGAGGGGCAAAGATAGTATCTAGTGAGGAGTCTTTTCCTGGGCTAGAGAGTACAAGGCAAAGAGGACAGAACGATGTCCAGAGAGAGGCTGATGTTGGCCCACGCAGTGGCAGTGTAAAGCCTAGAGTGAGATCGAATTGCTTGCTGAGGAAATCGAGTTTCAGAAGTCGAGAGCCGGAGTGTGAGATTAGGAGGCTGGAAATCGAAGTTTCTAGGCAACAGAGGATTTGAAAAAGGAGCAGTGTAGTACCCAGCAGAGGTGACACAGAGATTGCGTAGGGTTGACGCAGTTCTGCGTAGAGGTTAGCGCAGAAGGGATGCAAAGCCTCTTTCTAGCGAGATCAGGGTCAAAATCTTCCAATGACAGGGTGAGAGCATCTCACTACTTGTTTTGTCTAGTTTCTCTCTGTATCAGATAGCTAGTTGGGCATCCAACGAATTGTACTTAGAATTTACTACTTCTTAATAATAAACCCTTAGTTGCTGCATCGGCTTTCCGCACTGGGTTTTTCAGGGACATTTGTCCAAAAATAACTGTGTTGATGTGTTGTATCCTAAGTTGCACGAAACGGGGGAAACGGGTACGAGTTTCCGAAACGGGAAGCGATAAGAAACGTGACCTCCCCAAATTTGGAAACGGGGAAACACGAATATATATATATATATATATATATATATTATATATATATATTATGTGCAATATAAAGCATAAATGATACATTATAATGTATTACACTTAAACATTAAGATTTAATTTACATCACATTTACTCATGAATGACCACATAATGAAAATAAAAATATCGAAATATCCAAAAGCAACCTTTATTTATATTAATATATGAGGCTGCAAGTACAATAAAGACTATAAGGCTGCAAGAGAGAGATCCAAATCAGGATTTTCTGCATCCACCTCCCATTCTTTAGAAGGACCACTGTTGTATTGGGAGTCTCATCATGCATAGTCGAACGACCTTAGTGCTCTTGATTAAATACACGTTTCATACCCTAGTACCCTATATGATCTTGATTATTGGGAGTTTTCCCTGCATAGAGGGCTTGGTTCTTTTGATTAAATACAAGTTCCATACCATAGTACATGATAAAATCCAATGGAAACATTGCAATCCCTCCAATCTTGAAATCCTGAAAAACAAATAAGTCTGCTGGATTTTGAGTGAGATCTAAAATTTTACTCTCTCCATATGAAATCTAATGAGGGCGAAACCACTCTCAAACATCCTGAGTCATTTCATGGTAATGTTAAAAATTTAAGTTAAAGGATGAAAATGAAAAATAAAGGAGAATATCACTTTTACTTTAAGAATTTAACGTTACCATGAACTGCATATCCCTCAAACTTCCTGATGAATTGCATATCAACACTAGGGCAAAAATTCACTTTTATAACTTTAGACACGCATCTAGAAGCAACAAGAAGTCACTAACATACCTTAAAAGTAAATTAAAAAACAAATTAAAATAAAATAAATTAAAAAAACACAAGTTAATGAGGAAACGTGGGTCATACGGCCCTGAAACGCGTTTCCAGCCGTACTGGCCACGTTTCCGTTTCGGGAAACATGGCAGTACGGCCGGAAACGCGTTGCATGGCCGTACCAAACGCGTTTCCACGTTTCGTACCCGTTTCCGTACAGAAACGGACCTCTATACCACGTTTCTTGCAACATAGGTTGTATCTCGTTCTTGTTAAGTTTCTTGTTTCTGCTTATAATTTAAATGGTGTAAACTGCAGTGTATTAGTTTCGATATTTATTGTAGGAAACAATAAGTAACTTGATTTAGAAATTAACAAGTAGGAGAAGCTTAATCAGTTGCTGTAGTAGAAATTTGGGCATCCAAATTTTCACAGGTTGTGGTGGCTGCCTGGGCCGAGTGCAATGGGAGATCGGTCGCTCTGGTGACAGGTGGTCTGCGATAGTGGCGTAGACGGATGTTGTGGTAATTGGTGTGGCGGATGCTGTCTTGTCTTGTGTGAGATAGAATGATGCTTTGAGGAGGAGATCGAATGCTCTTTATATAGTGATCTTCCTGTCTGAATGGGTGTGTCTCTTCAGTGGGGCTGACTTGACTTGAGGGAGGGTTGACTTGACTAGTTTGGAGCCAAAAATTCAAAATTCAAAATTCTCTCTTTTAAATCTGACATGAAGAACATGTCATATAATAATTCTTTCAAGGGCTAATCAATAAAAATGACATGAAGAACATGTCTTACAAATACATTATATATTTCAAGGGCTAAAATATAAATTATGAAGACCGACCATAGATAAAAAATTTAACACCCCTCCAATCCTTGCATGATGTCCCATGCATCAACCTTCACCATGGCTTTCCTCCAAACTTTCTGGTTTGTTGCCTCTTCGATGACACTACTCATCGGTGCCATGTAATTTAAAAATCTTCTTCGTCGGCCTGTGCTTCTTGAATGTGCTCCTAAAGGCCTCAACATTCTCTTGAGCATCCATTAATGTATGCTTAAACTACCTAGGTCTCTTGGTAGAATTGGAAGGAACTAATGACTTCTCCCCACCTTAAGGTTGACTCTCTCAACTAAAAGTCTCTACTTGTTGCTCGACCTTTGGAGTCTCTTGTTCTTTGTCATTGTTGGTGGCAACTCACGAGACTTCCTAAGTGCCAAGTTCTCCTCAAACTTGACATCCTTGCTCACCACTATTTTCCTTTGCGCTTGTGAAAATTCCTTGACCGAAATTCCTACTGCAGCAAACTGATGTTACTTCTCCTAGTTAATTCATACAAGTTATCTATTGTGTGCTACGCTAAATATTGAAGTAAATACTACTGTAGCCTTCACTTAATTAAATTATATACAGAAACAAGAGACTAAGCAAGAAAGAAAATAGAACACAATAACGCTGTTATTTTTGGACAAATGTGTACGAAAAACCCATTGTGGGAAAACCAGTGCAATAGATCTAAAGGTTTAATATTATTAAGCAGTAGAAAATTCTGAATACATCTCTGAATACCTAAAGGGTTATTCAGTTATAGAGAGAAATACTGGCAGAAAGATTTGTGAGATTACCTCACACAATCACTGAGAAAAATCTCGGCTGATCTAGACACTGGATGAGGTGCCTCTCGTAGGCCCTGTGCTGCCTCTGTGCAGTCCTCACGCAATCCCTGCGTCAATCGCTCTACGCACTGCGTCACCCAGCCAACTGATCGATTTGCTGCCTAGAGTCACTGCTGTCAGCGTCCCGGTCTCACACCCTAACTCCCGGCTTTTGAAACTGACTCTGCTACAAAATTTCAGACTCTCTCTCACCCTTTGCGTTGCCTCTGCATGGCCCTGTGTCAGCCTCTGCATCAGAGCTGCTGGATCACTCTCTGCTGATGATTCTTCTGTTGAGAAAATCTCTCTCTCTCTCTCTCTCTCTCTGGGTCATTTGTCGGACATTAATAAAATTATCTTATCTTATTTTATCTCTTGCTCTCTCCAAATTTTATCCCTGCGCCTCAATTGCAAGAAATCTACTCAGTGAGAATTCCTCCTGAGAACTTCTCACTTCAGAAATTCGATCTCTTGATGTCTCGGTGTGTTTTCTGAATGACCCTCAATCTTCCTTAAATAATCTTTTCGTTGACATTCAATGGCCTAGATTAAAAGCTAACCAATGGCTAAGATCATTTTAGCTTGACCCTTGTCTTCTTCTAGAAGTTACACTCACAATTAGATTAATACCCATTAATATTTTTAATTTCCTAAGTTTAGACTTAGGGTCCCATTAAAAAATATTAATTATTTTAATAAAACTATCTCTGGGTGGAATTTCCCAAAACGATTTTTGGTTTTTTGGAATACGTGTGTCCAAGCCTCCCTATAAAATTTGGCCTAGAGCACATCCGATGCTATCCCAAATCAACAACGCTGATATGAAGACCTTGTAAGTTTTTGAGGTCTTTCTATACCTAACAAATATGCCTTTTTGTATTTAAGGCTCTAGCTTTTCCCTTTTCTTTGCAAGAACATAGAGGTAAGCTAGACTACCAAAGATCTTCAAGTGTTTTATCTTTGGTGTCACCATAATGAATGCCTCTTGTTGACCACTGGAGTGGCACTTGATGATTATATGAAGACTCCATGCCCAAGGATGATCTAGAGGACACTTGTACCATCATCTATCATCAATCAACAGAGTTTTTTTAACTCTACTTCTATCTTCTTATCATCTTTTTTGTACCTAAATTCCACACCCTACGGGGAATTGTAATAAGTGATATTAGTAATGATGAGTTTTGAGTTTGTAAGAGCCCTAGGATGTTTGGACTCGATCAGCAAACGAGTACATCTTGGAGTGTTTTTTTTTATCTGGTTAATTATCCCTTCTTTTTCGGAGGCAGATAATTTTCTAGGTTTTTTCACTCATGTTTTACCCCAAAGCCGGGGTGACAGTTTTGAAGGTTGAGCCCCTGACACATCTTAGTGTCTAGAATCAATGTATATTACCATACTAGATCACACAAAAAATTTCGTGGAATTTGGTTAGGTCTAGGTAGTCATTTTTTAATTTTTTACATTTTCCGCATGTCAAAAATTGCAAATAAAATTGTATTTAAATTGTAATAAGTGTAGTCTAGAGAAGTTGTATGGGGTATGAGTAATCAAATTTACACCTCTCACCCTCAACTTTCTACTATGACACACTTTGAGAGGTTAATAATGTGTTTTGGACCCTTAAAACCCATTTTTTCTAAGTTTAGTGGGAAATCTGGCAATTAATTAAGCCAGAAATAAAATAAATGAAGAAAAATAAATATCTATTCCTGCTAAATGTTGTGGAAATGAAGTGGAAAATTATGGAGGAGTTAAAGTGAAGTCCCAAGGTGACGTGGATTCCTAAAATCAAAGAAAGGACATGTGCTCAAATAAAATCGAATTTTTGGCATTAAATGAAAAAACTGCTTGAGAATTCGAATTTGTGAAGTTAATGCACATTTGGGAGGATTTGAGAGAATATTTGATGGAGATTTTTGTGGGAAATTGTCCCCACATGGGTTACCACCCATATATACTTGTCATTCCACCATAAAATTTGAATTTGGCACATAAGGGAAGAAGAAAATGATGTCCACTTGCCAGAATTCGATTTTTACACTTGGCATTGGAGCTCCATTAAACAAATTCCAATTTCTCTTGGAATTGTCACCTCATGCACTTGTTTAATCACTTATACATTGGGATTGACTCCAATGCCTTTTGCCATTGTCATTTTTCATTGGGATTTGCTTCGAAGTCTCTATATAATATAGCCATGGGCTCTCACATTGTAATAAGATTGTTACTAGCTATTGTGCTTGCGGAAGCGCTGCTGCCTTGTACACTTTCAGAAATATCAATAAAGACTTTGGAGTTTTATCCATGAGGTGTTCCTCTTTTTCGAGTGTGATGAATTGTTGAGCATTGGTATAATTCCTTTTACTTATGCTTTGATCTAATTTGCTTCCATATGCTCTTGTAGATTTGTTAATGTAGAGTTATCTTGCATTGACATTTGATTTAGAAGTATGCTCTGGGTATAGAATGCTCTAGTTGGTTTTAAATAAATTGCTAGAGTTTCTTATCATTGTTTATTGCTAAATCTATATGGAACTAATTCTTGATTGAAGCTTTGTAGAGGGAACATCTTGTTGGGATTACAGAATCAAGCGTGTGGGGAAGTCTTTGGAGAGACCAACCCACTCTTGATACATTCTTAAATGAGCTCTCATTTGTTCCTTGAACCTTCATAGTCTTATCTTACAAAGTGGTTTTGCAGGGATTTCGGCACATAGCTTGTACACAAGCCGAGAACTTCTAAATTTAAATCTCTTTTAAAAAACATTGTACTTCATTTCTTTCATTTGCTATCTAAGAGCTTGAAGATGGCTAAGCAAAAAAGAGAGTTTACTCTCACTTCTTAGCTTAGCCTTTTGTAAATTATAATTGTACATATACATTTAATTTTGTTGATTTTTCTATTAATATTTAACTTATTTTGCAGCCATTGTTTGGATTGTTTGCTAACTCGTGTGACAGATTTTGAAGAGCAACTTCTCGCAACATCTAACAAGTGTTTGCAAGACCTTTGGCAAGTGTTGGGGGTTCGATTTCCAAGGATGTCATGAGCCCTTTCGAGGCTTATTTTTGGCCAAGTCGAATTCACTAGAGGGTTGCCCATTTTCCTCTTTAAGCCATGGGCATTTGGAGGAAACTCACACCTTGTTTCCCTTGCATAAGGTTTGTGAGATCTTGTCACTATTTTCTCAAGAAAGGAGGTCTAGTGTCCAAGTTTCAAGCAATTATTGTGAGGACTCCCCTTGAAGTATAGTTGAGAACTTTGAATGGCCCTCTTCTCATTGTAATATTAATAAAAGATCTAACTTGCTTGTGGGAGCTTTGGATTTCTCCCATGGTATCTTATCTCCCTGTTTAGAGGGAGGCTTCTCTTGGGT
This sequence comes from Pinus taeda, assembly GCA_000404065.3. Lineage (NCBI taxonomy): Eukaryota > Viridiplantae > Streptophyta > Pinopsida > Pinales > Pinaceae > Pinus > Pinus taeda. The sequence continues at coordinate 65,015 of APFE030134241.1, forward strand.
GGATTGATATTTGCATGGTTTAAGCTTTGATACTTCTTTCACTTGCATGCTTTGATACTTCTTTCACTTGCATGCTTTGATTGGGAATTAACACAACCTCACTATCACATTTCATTAAGTTAAAGTTTGTTACAATTTCATTTGAGCTTTGCATTATCTATTTCATTGTTGCTTGAAGCTACAAGCTTACACTTTACTTTGGGCAATTCATCCTTTACACGCAAGCATTTTATATTCTTAACAAACTTTGATTCGTTTCCATTTATCTTTGTAAATTGTTTCATGAGCACTTGAATACATGCTTCAATTTTATGCTAGATTGTTATCTTGAATATTGGAGCAATTCATTGTCATTGTCTATTTGAAACAAATTTTACTTTCAAGCAAATTACTTGTATCATTTTAATTCATTGATGAAACACATGCAACACTTGTAAGCTAATTTTATTCCTCCAGTTGAGGTTATAATTGCAACTTATGTTGAACACTATTTCTTTTTCAAGCATTGCAAATCAATCTTTTTGAAGCATTTGCATGTATCGTTATTTTAATTTGGGGAATTAACACTATATGCATTTCATCTAGGCATTTTAGTGTAGGAAGGCCCCAATCCTCATTAAAATTTTATCTCCAACATAAGTTGGTTGAAATAGACATCTTAGGGATCCTCTACCCCTATATTGACTCCTCACCGTGAGATCCATATCATTGGGCGAGGGTGAGGTCTGAGGATTGAAGAGTTAAATTGTAATCTTGTTGTAGAGCTAATTAATAAAATTAACCAAGAGCACTTTCCATTACATTTACTTTACTTGTCTCTTGATGGTTTGAGTTTTCATATGCAAAGTCTATTCCAAAAGCAAGTGTTGTAATCATTTCAAACAAGTGTTTCTTTTCATGTTTCGAGTCTAATTGCATATTGATGTTTTGGTTTAGCACTTCCTTTTTTTTACATTTCCAAGTTAATTATTAATTTTTGTGTTTTGGCAAGATATGTTCACATGTTTTGATTTATAAAGTTGATTATCTCAAAAGCATTTTGTATCTTACATATCTTGTGCTAACAATTCTTATTTACATTTCAAGGTGACTTTGTTTTCTCTTTTGAGAGCATTGCATTTTACTTTGAGCAAATATATCTTTAAATTGTTGAGCAAATTCCTTATAAGGCATTGGTTTTATGGTTTTTTAATCATATTAATAATTGGCATTGTTATTTCAAGTTGCTCACTTCATATTTGCTCATAAATCCTTAAAAGTAATCCATTTTCACTATAACACTCTCCTAGAAACTCACATCTTTTAACTTAACTTTTCATTAGGGACCACCCCCCTTAGCTAACCTAGGATATAGCTCAAATGGAGAGAGTCGGGATTAATGTGACAACCCCTTCTCTGAGTTCCCTGCCACCAACCACACCTTGTGGGGTTGAAGGCTTTTCTCACTGACTTGTAGGTAGGTGTAGGCGGCAGGGTCAACACCTCCTATGGAGTCTTGTCTCCCAATATATTTTGAGGACTCTTGGTTTGCACATAAACTGCAGTGTTACATGCCTCTACCCAAAGAAACATAGTTAGCCTACATTTGGTATTGAACTTCTGGGCAAACTCCTCTTGAGCTTTTGTTGACACGACTACAATTGTTTGTGTGCCCTTCCCCCTTTCTTCCTCTCCGAACACTGTGAAGCATAGTGTCCCGTCTTATGATAGGCAAAACACTTGACCTTAGTCAAGTCCTTTTTCTTCTTGGGATGTGAGGTTAACTCCTCACCCCTACTACTTGAACCTTCTCTTCTCATTGGTTGATTGGCAAGAGCAAGGTTCTCATCATCCCCACTCTTCTACTATCCTCCAAACAATGATTTCTCCCAAATCTCCTTTTGGGTGAAGTGATCCCATAGTCTGTTCCAATCTATAATAGCTTTTCTCTTGCTAGAACATCGTCATAAAGGTAGCCCAAGGTTGAGAACTTGGTCAGGGTCAATGTTGCACGAAGCAGAAGCGTTTTTTGGAAGCGGGGACGCTGAAGCATCATTTTCCAAAAATCTAGGAAGCAAAGCGTCTGCTATATATATATATTGTTATATTTTTTTGCATTTATACTCAAAACAAACATCCCAAATACCAAATTAATTGTAGAAGACATGAAATCATGCATATTTTTGCATAAATCAAGATAGATATAACATCCATTGTACATTAATGATTAATTATTCGAGCATCAACCATTTAGATGCATCAACAATCTAGAATCTAGATTCTTCTCCTCTTGTCTAACCTTTGCCTCTACCTCGATTGTCTAGGGATATTAGTCAACATTGCCCAATTTTGATCAAACTATCTAATTCAAGACTTAAAATATGGTAGAAAAAGCTTAACATGCTTGATCGATGATTTTGACTTGATTGAAAGGTAATTTTTTGCTAAGGGCGTGCCGCGTGACAAAGAAGTTCAACAATTAACACCACCAACACTAGGGTACATATAGGGCTTGGTGCTCTTGATTAAATGCTAATCGCATACCTTCATACTTGATATAATCTAATGAAATGCCACAATCCCATTGATCCTGAATTCCTGAAAACTGTTAAGTCTGCTGAATTTTAAATAGGATATGAAATTCTATTTTCTCCATATGAAGTCCAATGAGGTTGGAACCACTCTCAAACATCCTAAGTCATTTCATGGTAATGTTAAAAATTTAAGTAGAAGGATGAAAATGAAAAATAAAGGAGAATGTCACTTTTACTTTAAGAATTTAACATTACCATGAGGGAGCATCTGCTATATTTATATTCTTTTTGCCTTCATTCGTCACCCTAACCCAAGGTGGACCCACCCCCAACAAGCAAACTCGCCTAAAATTAAAAAAAAAACTTGAAAAAAAAACGGTTTTCTAAACGCTTTTCCGGAAGCTTTTCTGGAAGCGTACGGGAAGCGTATGCTTCCTCCTCCAAAGCGCCACGCTTCCAACGCCCGAAGTGTCGTACGAAGCGCGCTTTCGTACCACGCTTCCGAATTTCCAGGAAGTGGCGCTTTCGAATTTCGGAAGCGCGCTTCCGGCCAAGCTTCCTAGGCGCTTCTGTACGAGACGCACTTCGGTGCTTGGAACGTGGGGGGGGGGCACTTCGTCCAACATTGGTTTAGCATATGCAATGTTTTGATATCAAACCAGCATATGTAGCATTTTGATATCAAACCAGCAACACAATCATTCAATGCATATAAAATAATTCGTACCAACAATCTCCAAATATTGATATAATGGAGGGTCGTTTGGTCTTCTACCAAACTCATAGCATACTCAGTCTAACGCCACACTCCAGGGAATAATAGACTCAAATGCAGTTGCAGTCACAGTGTTGGCCATAACAACACGCTACTAGTTGCGCCACCCTTCCAACACATAGTCGTAGTACTTCCTGGCATCACATGACCATTCCACGCAACAAATGGCTCCAGTCTTCACAGTAGGCAAAGCAATGCCTTAATGCAACAAATCGACCCTTCAACACTCCCAATGCATTTAGACTAGTGAATTCAATAATGCACAGAATCTTGCAGGGATAATACAGAGAAATCACTAGCGCAGGTGTACAGGAGGCAAAGAAGGTGATAGTTCTGCAAAAAAAGGCAAAACATGAGGGAGTTACAAAGGGAGGAAAGCTAAAATTAGCACTGGCTCTGATACCATGTTAGGCTAGGAGGTAACTCCTCAAATGAGATTATATTACTCCTTTAGGTTGTTCATAATTATATACATGAGGCAATGACTGAGTTTCATCTCCCGATGACTCCATTTTCTCTATTATTTATTTACACTATTTACAGTTGTTTACCCAATCCCTATGATTAGGTGTCAACATAATCTTTTCGTTGTGTAATCAAAGACCCAAATTAAATTCTAATCAATGGCTCAAATCATATTGACTCGATCTCTCTCTTCTTCTAGAAGATTCACACCCAGTTTTATTAAGACCCTTTAATTATTTTAATTTCCTAAGTTTAGACTTAGGCATCCATTAAAAAAAATTAATTCTTTTAATAAAACTGTCTCTGGGTGCAATTTCCCAAAACGATTTCTCGGTATTCTGGAATACATGTGTCCTAGCCTCCCTGCAAATTTTGAGCCTTAGGGTGTTGAAATTTCTATGTATTACCCGTTAGAAATTTTATATGTATTCTCTGGTTTATTCTGCCTACTTGTTTAATTACTAACAAGTTATTTAACCATATAAACACTGAAATAAACACAATACAGTCTCAACCATCTACAAATCAACAACTAAAAGAAATGAACAAACACACAAGGGACACCATTATTTTTGGACAATCGTCCCCAGAAAAACCCAACTTGGGAAAATCGGTGCAACAGTTCCTAGGGTTTTATTATTAAGCAGCTTTTCTTGAGAACACTAGTTGCCAAACTGGCTCACCTGAGAGTGAAAAAAAATCTGGAAATAATACCTCTCTTCGAAAGCCGATATTCTAAAAGTCTGCTCCACGAAACCCTCTCTGGCCCCCACTTTGAAGCACTGCGTCAGCCCTCCTGGCCTCTGCGTCAACCTGAAACCCTTTGCTTCAGCCCTCAGAGGCTCTGATCAGCTTCTCTGGCCCTTTGCGTCACTTCTAAATCCTTCGCGTCAGTCACGCAAGCCCTTTTAGCCTCTACACAATCACTGTTGGCCTCTGCGTGGCTCCCTCTGGCTCTGTGTCTGCCTCTCTGCCTCTGCACTGGTCTTCCGGCACTATCTCTGCCTCTCTGCTTTGCACTCACTGCCCCTTGCTGCAACTCTAATCACCAGGTTGATTTCTCTTGGCAAACCCCGCTCTAGAAAATCGAACTAACTGATCACTCTGTATCTCCAACTGACCCTCAAGCCTCCTCTTTACTTTTTTGTTAAGTCTTCACCGGTTGAGAATACATCTCTAATCAATGGCAGAGAATAGATTTGGCTTGATCCATGTCATTTAAAACCTTATAACCCAATTTTATATTAATACCCACTAATATTTTTATTTTCCTAAGTTTAGACTTAGGAACCCATTCAAAATATTAATTATTTTAATATCCTCTCCACCAATTTTCATGGCTAGAGCACATCCAATGCTACCCCAAATCAACACTCTCTCTTAGCGAGTAATGTGCTCTAGTAATACTCCACCACTGAGGATCACCCTGATCATCCAGCACCGATACCTGTGTTGATGCTTGGCCTTCCTGCCAAACATCCTCTGCACTATTGCATCCTATAATATTGCCCATGGCTCTACCACTACCACTGCTACATATGTACAGCAGCTCCCTCTACATCTGTGCTGCTACTAGTCCTTTCTCCCAACACTGCAGCCCTCTCTCATGTTGCATCGTGTTGCCCATAGCACTATAACTTCTACTGTTGCACGGCAACTCAATTACTGAGACGATGGTAACTGATCTACCCAACTACAGACATCTTTGTCAAGCTAGAAGTCCTCCTGATGTTGAAGCTCTCTCTGCGGCTATTATGTGCTCCCTCTACTACATCTGCGCTATTGCAACAAACTGTGTGCCTCTCGCACCACTGCAAACACCTTTGTGCCTTCCTACACTGCTACAACCTCCTCTATGCCTCTCGCACTGCTACAACCCTCTCTGTGCTGCCAGGGACTACTGCACTCTAGCATTCTCTGTCGCTTCATCTACATCCAAATCTACCGACATCCACCATCCTGCCACTGTCACTTCGGCCTCTCGTAGTCGGATATGATCCAAGAGTTTAGGTACCTCAAGTATCCTGCCCCACATTTCCTGTAGTCCAACTAACTACAGCTCGATGTCTCCCCACCTCTTCTCTAGAGGTACATGAGAACTCATGGCACAATCATCATCATCCTCTACCTCTTTCTCCGCCTTCGTTGGTGCTACCTTAGAGTCAGACGCCTCTCCCTTATTCTTCTTCCTAGGACACTCGGTTGCATAATGGCCCAACTCCCCACAATTGAAGCAGTTAATCTTGGAGAGCTCATTTTTCTTCCTCTTCCCTAGCTGGCGCGCAGATGCCAGAGTCGCATCCTCTTCCTCCTCTTTCTTAACCTGGGCTCCTTTGCCACTACTTCCTACCTTACTCAGTCATTTGATCTCTCCTCGGCGAAGAGTTGCTCACAGTTCTTCCCAATCTGGAAGACTCACTCTGCCCAAAATGCTTTGGACGAATGTCTCCCACTCCTCAAAGACTGCATTCAAGGTGGTCCTCACATTTAACTCCTGATCCGGTGTGGTCCCTATGGAAGTCAGTTGGTCCCGAATCTCCTACAACCTGCTAAGGAAGTGACCTATCTACTGCCCCTTCTGCATCTGGTACGACCACAACTGATTCTCCAGTAGCATCTTCCTCTGCACGGAAGTGCCCTAATACAATGTCGTCAAGGTGTCCCACATTTCATTTGTCGTATTCTTCTTGGCAATATGATGCACTACATGATCCTCGACCCCATCAAGGATTATGCATTTTGACTTGGCCATCGCATCCTCATACCTTTTGTTATCAGCTGGGTTGACTGGGATAGCCACAGTTCTCAAGGCAAAGGCCTTGAAGCGATGTCTATCTAGAACGGACAAGATTTCTTCTCAAGGCAAAGGCATTGATGCTATGTCTATCTAGAACAGACAGGATCCTGGCCTTCCAGATGACAAAGTTGGACGCCCCATGCAGCCTGTCCTAATCCCTCGGTCCATTCATGGCCATCTCTCTGCTCTTCTTTTCGACTCCTCTGAGTCTCTACTTCCCTCCTGGAAGTTTTCTCTTCGACTCCCTCTGACTCTCTACTTCCCTCCTGGAAGTTCTCTGCTAGACTCCCTCTGAGTCTCCTCCTTAACTGTCGAATTGCACCTCTCCGATCTTCTATGCTCCTGCAACACTGATTTGGATTTCTTGGCTAGAAATCTGCCTAAGTAGCGACTCCCTCTACCTTGGTTCTGTCCCATTAGGTATTGTTCTACCTCGATAGCAACAGCACCCCACCAACTTCACTCTCCTCAATTTGCCCACAGCTTCCTATGCCCAGCAACTGAAGAATTGAGCCTCTAGGCTCTCCGCAATCCCGACAAGGCTGATTTGCTCCCCTGGCCAACTGCCTCAACCCTCCTGGTCTCTGTGTGGCTCTTCGTGAGCCTCTTTTGCCTTCCTCTAATTCTACATTGGCCTCTTTCTGGCTCGAACTAATGACGCAGGCCCTCTACGTCAACCCTTCTCTGTTGTTTTCTGCCTAGGAACAGCTTTTGTCACTCGGGGCAGTTGTTTTTGGTGCAAATTTTCTGATTCAACTAGCACCTTCAACTCTCCTGTGATCTGCAACCATCTAATACCATGTTGAAATTTCTAAGTATTAACCGTTAGAAATTTTATCTGTATTCTCCGGTTTATTCTGCCTAATTGTTTAATTACTAACAAGTTATTTAACCATATAAACATTGAAATAAACACAATACAGTGTCAACCATCTACAAATCAACAACTAAAAGAAATGAACAAACACATAAGCGATGACATTATTTTTGGACAATCGTCCTAGAAAAACCCAACTTAGGAAAACTGGTGCAGCAGTTCTCAGGATTTTATTATTAAGCAGCTTTTCTTTAGTACACTGGGTGCCAAACTGGCTCACCCAACAAAGAAAAATAATCTGGCAGTAATACCTCTCTTCGAACACAGATATTCTAAAAGTTTGCTCCACAAAACCCTCTCCAGCCCACTTTGAAGCACTGCGTCAGCCCTCCCGGGCTCTACGTCAGCTTGAAGGCTGAAACCCTCTGTGTTAAGCCTCTGAGGCTATGAGCAGCCTCTCTAGCCCTCTGCGCCACTTCTAAAGCCTCTGCATCATTCACGCAGTCACTGCTGGCCTCTGCGTGGCTCCCTCTGGCTCTGTGTCTGCCTCTCTACCTCTACGCTAGTCTTCCGACACTATCTCTGCCTCTTTGCCTTGCACTCACTACCCATTGCTGCAACTCTGATCACCGATTCGATTTCTCTTAGCAACCCTGCTCTAGAAAATCGAATTGACTGATCACTTTGGTGTATCTCCAACTAACCCTCAAGCCAACTCTTATACTTTTTCTGTTGAGTCTTCAACGGCTGAGATTACATCTCTAATCAACGGCTAAGTTAGATTTGGCTTGATCCATGTCATTTAGAACCTTCTAACCCAGTTGTATATTAATACTCATTAATATTTTTATTTTCCTAAGTTTAGACTTAGGAACCCATTAAAAATATTAATTATTTTAATATCTCTCTCACCGGGCAGAATTCCCCAGACCCTTTGTGGGTCTTGGAGATCTCATGTGCTTTAGCCTCTCCACCAATTTTCATAGCTAGAGCACATCCCATGCTACCCCAAATCAACATAGAGTGCATCTAATATTGCCAGAAATCAACACTCCCTCTTAGCGAGGAATGTGCTCTAGTAATGCAAAATGTTGAAGCATCACCTTGACTCTGCAACATCTCCTTCTACGTTGCTCACGTCTGACATCACTATGCACCAACTACTGCGAAAATGTTGCATTTGTGTTGTTGCCAACTCTCCATGTTCCTGCTGACTGCATCTGCGCTGCAACTCTGTTATTGTTGCAACAAAAAAACATCCAAAATAGTGAACCAAAGGTGTTCAGCGTGATGCATCAGTTGTTGGAGTTCTGGCTATTGTTAGTCTCTGCAGTGACCCTCTGAAGTCTCTGCGTTGTTGCTGACTCTACACTGTGCCAACAGCGCTGCTGCCAAATTTACTTTGTGTTTCTCAGTCTTTGGCGCTCCTAGCCACTGCAACTGTCACTCTGTTGTTCCTTTGCACCAATTGACACTGGTCCATCCTGCTACTTCTGATATAGGCTCCCGTAGCAAGGTATTGATCCAAGAGGTGCAATGCTCAAGGATCTTGCCCATTTGTAGTTCCTTCGATCTACAGTACTAGATCACCCCACCTCTCCCCCAGAGGTATCTAGGCAACCATGGCAAACTCCTCTTCCTCGGCCTTTGTGGTTGCAGCCTGTGGATCATGTTTCTCGTCCTTGTCCTTCTTCTTGAGACGACACTAAGTAGCGTAGTGACCAAATTCACCACACTGGAAACATTTGATCTTTGAGACGTCCCTCTTCTTCCTCCACTGCTCCCACTGCCTGTTTGATGCAAGGGTTGCATTCTCCTCCTCCTCCTTGGGCTTCATCCCACTACTGTTGTTGCCATCAAGTTTGCACTTGACTAAGTCTCACCTCATCTCTTCCTGTTGAAGAGTGGCGCACATCCCTTCCCAATCAGTGAATTTCTCTCTACCCAAGATACTCTGGACAAATACTTTCCATTCTTTTGAGACTGAATTCAGGGCCAACCTCACCATCTTTGTAGGTTGAGGTGATGATCCTACAGTTACCAACTGATCTTGGACTTCCCGAAGCTTTGATATGAATAGATGAATGCGCTCCCCCTTTCAGCATCCTCGCGGATCTCATTTTCTCCTCCATGTACATCTTCTGCTGCTCGGAAGATCCTTGATACAACGTAGCCAAGGCATCCCACATCTCTTTGGTCATCACTTTGCCATCAATGTGACATACAACGTGATCCCTCACTCTGTCGAGGATCAACACTTGGCCTTTGCCATCTCATCCATGTACTTCTTCAACGAATCTACATCGGTGGGTTCAGCGACCACATTATCAACATAGGCTTTGAAATCATGCTCATCTACAAGGTAGAAGATCCTAGCCTTCCATATCACATGGTTGGATGCTCCGTCCAATCGATCTTGATCTCTCAGTCCATTAACTACCATCTCTACCAACAAAAGTCAAACTGCTCCCTCTCTCCTCTGCGTAGCTACTAGGCTGGCCTACGCACTCCCTGCTAGAGTTAGTAGATCTGCTCCTCACTACTGCTACTCGCAACTGATAAATAGAATTCCTTGCCTCGGAATTCACTAAGCAACAAATTCTCTCAAAAAGTGTCTTCTTCCTTCTTTTGTCGTTTTTCTGACCTAGAAACCGCTGCAGAAAATTGTGTCCCACCTGAAGACTGCTCTGCGCTGAATTTGTTGTTGCGTTGCTCCCTCTGCCACTAACAAATCAGGAACTAGAAATCTTATCTCTCCGTCAACTCACTCAGAGAGATTATCCTCCAAAATCTTGCTCTCTTGGCCTCAACTGAGCAATACCTATGGGGATTCGATCTACTACATACGTAGCACTTCGATCTCCCTCCTCTTCAACGTTGGGCTCTTCCAGTCTGCTCTCTCGCTTCACCTGCACTCTAATACCATGTGAAAATTTGGAGAACCAAATCCCTACTGCAACAAACTAATATTACTTCTCCTACTTGTTAATTCATGCACGTTATTCACTGTGTTACATGGTAAATATCAAAGTAAATATGACTACAACCTTCACTAATTAAATTATATGAGAAAACAAGAACTGAGCAACAAGAAATAACCACACACACAATTGACACCGTTCTTTTTTGGACAAATGACCTCGGAAAAACCCAATGCGGAAAAACCAGTGCATTAGCTGAGGGTTTGTATTATTATGCAGTAGTTTCTTAATACAATCTTTGGATGCCTCACTGGCTATCCAATACAGAGAATCTGACTAGCAAAGAAATTAGTGAGAAATACCTCACACTATCACTGGAGATTCAATACTGATCCAGGATTTTGATGGCAAGGCCCACACTACCTTTGCGTTGCCTTTGCGTCAGCCTACGTAGTTCAACGTCACAGCTACTAGGCTCTGCGTCACCCTTGTTGTTGGTCAATTTGCCTCTGAAACTTCAACTCTCTGCCCTTTCGGTCTCACACCCCAGCTTCTGGCTCTAGAACTCGACTCTCCAACAAATTTGAATCTCATCTCAGGCTCTGCACTACCTCAGTGTGGCTCTACGCTGCCATACATGGCTTTGCGCTGCCTCGTCTGGATCTCTCTCTGCCTCCTCTGCAATGTATCCACGGATCAAGAAAATCTCCAACCAGAAAACTACCCCTGCCCCTCACTGCAAGAAATCTCCTCGATGACCTCTCCGACAATCGTTGCGCTACTCTCTTGAGAAAATCGATCTCTGGTCTCTCACTTGATGTTTTCTCCAAATGCCAGTCGAAGTCCTTATAATCTTCTCGTTGATTAATCAATGGCCTAGATTAAATTCTAATCAATAGATCAAATCATATTGACTCGATCTTTGTCTTCTTCTAGAAGATTCACACCCAGTTTTATTAATACCCTTTAATTATTTTAATTTCCTAAGTTTAGACTTAGGCATCCATTAAAAATAATTAAATATTTTGATAAAATTGTCTCCATGTGGAATTTCCCAAAGCGTTTTCTGGGTATGCTAGAATACATATGTCCTAGCCTCCCTGCAAATTTTGAGGCTTAGAGCACATCTGATGCTACCAAAAATCAACAATTTCTATTAAGGCACTTGAGTTATTGCTCTAACATTTAATTGTCATTTCCTTCATTCAATTTGTTTCTTTGAGTAATCTTTACTTGCTTAAAATAATGTTGATCGTCAGAGGATTGGTATCGCATTCTTTGAGGCATCTTGTTTTAATTGTATCTCATTGAAGCATTGAATTGACATTTGCATCGCATTTGCATATTAGATTTAGGCTTGCATCTCTAAAGTTTACCTCCAAGCATCAGCTTGGTTGATAGAAATTTAGGACCAACTTCCCTAATTGTCATTCAATTCAAGAAATTTGAGTTTGGAGAAAAGGTCAAACACGTGACCTCGCAGTTCTCTCGTGGTCAAGCCCTTGTAGGAACTGTTAGTGTCGGTCTTGAGCCCTCCATCGGTGATCAAAAGCTCTTTGCATGTGCATAGGTAGGTGTCTCATCAGTATCAGTTTTGCATCCCGTTAGGCAGGCCATAAAACTGATGGAGGAGTTGGTCCTTGTTCCCTTCTTGGCTTTGCTGGATCAGATCATATCATTTAAATGAGCTTGTGTTACACTTGTTTTATTTTTGTCTTGAAATCCCAAGTCTTAGGTCTAGGGTTTTGGTCAAAAATCACTGCAAGGTCATGAGTCAAAGGTCTAATAGTCCCCAGCAAGCCGGAAGGAGGTATGTAAATATGTTCCATTGATATTTTTCATCAGCTACAGCTCATTTATACCTTGGATTTAAAAACTCTGTTTTTAAACCCAAGGTCATGTGAAATTTGCAAAAATAAGGAAGATTTTCAAAAATTCTTCAGAAGGCCGG